>VDFB02091679.1:22192-140253 GCA_007258455.2 Sequoia sempervirens | reverse complement strand
TTTGCATATTGGTTTGATGCTTCAAACGATGCATTTCTTATATTGAAAAGTGCATTACCTTATTGAGCTTCTCTTTGTTTTGAGAATAGTTTAATATTCTCTACTTAACAGGGCCAACCACATAACGGTGGAAGCTCATTTGGCCCCTCCCCCCCCCTCACATCACTCTCAATTCCCCATACCTGATCATATAACATCAATCATTCATTCATCCATTAATAAAATATAACATTAATTCTTTTAGTTTTTACATATAAAAAATATGCTTGTCATGATATGATTACAATCACTTTTTTTTTGTTTCTTTTTTAAAGCTAAAAAAATCTGAAGTGGAGTATCGTTTTCTAAATCATCTGTCCCCCCTTTATTTGTTTTTCCCTTTTCTCGTGATCTTAATGTATGCCTAGTCGTATGCTCACGACGTGGATGCCGTTACAAGGGGGAGTCTGCTGCAATAACAAAGAAATGTTAAATTGATATGTTTTATTATTATTGTTACAAGTATTTCATTAATTAAAAGAACATTAGAGTGGTTCTCTTTACCTGATGGGTCCACATCATGTTCCTGAACTTCTCTTATAGACTCATGCTCAACATGCTGAACACCCTCTAAATTTTGATCTGTAGTTGAAACACGAAAGGTTACATTAATTAATACACCAATTAAAATTAAATATGTTTAAAAGAGCATTAGAGTGGTCCTCTTTACTTGATGGGGCCACATCATGTTCCTGATCTTCTCTAGCCTGATCATGCTCAACATGTTGATCACACTCTACATGCTCTAGAGTTGAAACACAAAAGGTTACATTAATTAATACACCAATTGCAATTAAATATGTTTTAAAGAACATTAAAGTGGTCCTCTTTATCTGATGGGGCCACATCATGTTCCTAATCTTCTCTAGCCTAATCATGCTCAACATGTTGATCACTCTTTACATGCTCTAAAGTTGAAATACGAAGGTTACATTAATTAATACACCAATTGCAATTAAAGATGTTTAATTTTATTAATCCATACTGTGTTTTGTATAGCACATGAATACATCCAGTATCGGGATGCACACCATGACCTTCATTTGCAGGTTGTGCTCCACCCTCACCAGGCTACATTCCAATGTCATGTGCAATATTATGATTGCTTGTATGTTTAAAACAAATAGGCATGTAATTACTTTATGGTGGAAATTAATATTGAATAGATTGCACAAGTATTTAATTTTAAATAAACTTTATTGAGTTTATTTACCTACGTGTCGGATGCAGTGGAAGATTGTGTTTTCCCAGTCAAGACTCTTAGGCATTCAGCCACGAATCCATAGCCTTTTTGGAAGTCAATCTTCAGGTCCTCTTCTATGGGAACTCTGTTGAATTCAAAGCCCTGCATTTTTGCATAAGATCATGAATTTTGCTTCTATGGTGTGATAAAACCAAAATTGTTTGCAATTTATTATTTGGATGCAATATTTCATTTATTGATACTTACAATTCGTGCGGCTAATTTCATATAACCACCAGAGCCAAGTTTGTGCTACCCATGTTTTTCTAGTCTTTCCTTTGTTTCCTTCGATGTGTCAGGCAACCTATGAAAAGTTTTAAATACATTAGATTATGTAAAAAGAAAGAGTAATCATTATATAATTACATTGTTGATAGTATCACATACCTTCCTTGGCCCAGTGGTGTCTTTCCTTTTTTCTTTTCAACCTTCTCCTTTCCATCTGACACCAGGTCCTTCCACTCCCTCTCTGGAATCATGGGGGGATGCTCGTACTTTTTGTTCTTCTCTAAATGTGACCTATATTGGTCCCTCACATACTTTAGATAGGTACCAACTTTCGTAAGGACCTTGGTTCGGTTGAATGTTTTATAACCGAACAACACAACTAAACGGTTAATGAGCTCATCTTTTAAATGTTGTTTTTGGGAATTCCACCATGTACGTATGGTGAGCCTGAAGAGCTCCAATGTAATATCACTTAGATGTTTATAAAAAACATCATTTCCTTCAAAATGATCATGGGATCAATAGTCTAAATAGAGTGATCAATAAGTAAATTTCAATTGGATTATATATAATAATAATTAAAACATTTTAAAGTACATGGGACCCTCTATCTTTATGGGAACAAAATCCTTGGTCACCACAAATGTGACCAACAATTTTCCTGTACTAGTAATACAGAAAGATCTAGGAAATGTTGCTAAAAAATCACCAGTACTAGTGGCCTTTGCATCCCCAGGTACATGTCCTGAAGCATGTTCTGGCATGTGTTCGCTGCCAGAGGGTGCAGTAACGAATGCCTGTATAGTATGTGTTGTCGACATTTCAGATGACAATATAGACACGGATGATGGGGTCAGATGATGTGATGTATGTGCAAGAAGATCAGGATGGACACTTGTACCAACCCCTACTCGGGCAACACTAGCAGTACCCTAATCATGGCTAGGAGCATCATGAGGAAGCAAAAAATTCTATAAAAACAACACATATTTTAGTTCATGACATAAAAGAGTACAAAATATAAAACCATGAATGAACTTATATTATAATTAAAGACCTCATGACAACTTACTTGCAAATTTTGTGCTCTCTCAGTCAATATTTTAACCCTCTCTCTTATCTCATTTGTTTGAGGCAGTATGAATAACAACTTAAGGATTTATTCATTACATTTTTTGTGGGTCTTCCTTATCATATCGAGAGGGTTTTCTGAATAAGCGATGTCATCATAACATAATATTGACTGCACCTCCCTATGGATGCTCTCGTCTACTGTTGGTGCCTTTCCCTGATCAGTCGACTGCAACAAGAATATTAAAAACATTATTGAAATTAACCCAATAAATTTATGAAAAAAACATAATAATAAAACATTTTTCTCGTATCTAATTTGTACAATTACAATGAGGTAAACCTATCAGGTAGAAGCGCCTAAAGATGCATCACGATCTGTGCTCTGGGCCAGAGACTTCCACATATGATCAATGTCCCGCTATGACAAAAATTAAATATAAAAAAACATTACCGAAATGAAACCAATAGACTTAAGAAAAAAAACATAAGAATAAAATGGTATATTGGAGTCATTAATTGGAGGTTGGGTAAATGGTACATAGTACATACCACTCCCATAGTAACTTTGTTTGTAACTAAGCGATGCAAATTATAATCGATTAGCAACTCTTCCCCTAAGTAGCTTAGTTGATTCTATTGCACACAATGTAATACACGGCTTCCATCGCTACTTCGACACATGCAATTGGGTTGTTTATTTGTTGACCTGTGTCATGTACACCGAGTAACTTGCTAATATTCCCCTCGATGCTTTTGGCCTTCCATCAATGTACATAGCTACCTCTTTATTTTGATCCTTATCTTTTAGTCAGATATAATTTGCTAACAGCATACTTCACATATATCGTATATCGAACTAGCTTGCATCCAATCTTTTGTAACTCAGAATAAGATCCTACATACCCATCAATTCAAGAACTTTTTCATAATGCATCTTTTTTATGCTGTCCATGCAAAATAGGCTCAAACCATGTAATGACAATGGTGCTATGCGATATATCCTATCGTTGACACAAAAATCGTTGTTTATTGGAGGAAGTTCCTTGGGTACCCATTGTTTCCATAAATGTTTGTACCTCAAGGGCACCTCGACGTTGCCTATGCTCTCATCATCATAACAACATGACCCCCCTTCAGCAAGAAAAAATTCCATGTGTTTACCTAATTTTCTTCTAATCTTTTGACCTCTAGTTGATCTCCCTCTTTTAGACATACTACATGTCTCCCTTTCCTCTTCTCTTCTCTTCCTAAATTTCTCGCCTCTGAAGACAGATCTAACAAATACCTATTTGGTGGTACCTGCACTCATAAGGATGTTGGATGAATTTCTTCATGGTGATGTGATCCTAAGCTAACATTATGATTAATCTATCATTTCATCGCTAGAATTTCACAGGTTATAAGGTAATCAAGTCTTGATAGATTGCAAGCTATTGTTACTACCGTCCAAATGTGTCCATCACAAATCAAATCTACTTAACGCTTTAACTCCCAAACTTTGTAACAAGTGTTAAATGTGACTATGGTCCACCAATTACACAACCAAGGCCCCAAATGTATTCTCTAATTGTAATCAAAGGACTTTTCTCTTCATTCAAGTAAATAAACTTGAAGGGAAACACCACCAAGTGGTTTATTGGACACCTACATGACTAAAAATAGCAGAAAATTTACATTTAATTTCCATATGTCTAAGTGGTTAATGGGGAGGGAGTGTTTACTACACCTGGTTAAGTCATCATAAGTTTATGCTTTGGAAATAAATTTTTTTTAAGTCATCTTAAATCTTCCTATGTCTAATTGTTAGGTGACTTTTGGTATGTTTTAAGGTAGGTGAGTGGTTGCATCAATGTTCTAGTTCTCTATGACAAGGTTTCAACATCTTCAAATAGTGAAAGTTAGTGCTCATAGTCATTTGAAACAACAACATTTTGATTATGTCTGATGGTAGGATTTGATAAGTTAAAATAACTCTACTTCGAAACAAAAATATCTCTAACAACTCTAAGAGCTATAATGAGATGGCCACCATCATAGGAAAGATTCTTCATTCTCACTTTTAGGTGTTAAAATTTAACAATACCTTGATTGATGAAAGAGCCCAAAGAGCCTTTTTCCATGGTATCCAAGTACACATAGGTCTTCTCTTATATGGTTGGACATGATTTAAAGAACTTAGCTAGGAATTATTCATTTAACCTAAGGTTTTCTCATAATGCCATCATTGGAAAAGTAAGGATCAGCCCTGGCTATTAAATTGGTCTATGTGCCTCTCTAGTAAATCACTATGTAAATGTTTGTAAGGATAAAATGACTAATTGCATCAGGTAGGAGAGAATCAACTTTGAGTTCTTCAAAGATTATATTCCTCATTTATAATTTTTAAGGGTTGTGTGTGGAGGAGGTTATCACTACCAAGAAGGAGGAGACCTTTCCTTGCATTGGCGTTTGTGGTGGAGGCATTAAAGAAGAATTGTATGCCTCTATTTCCATTCATTAGATCTACCTTAGCCTAGCATATACTTGGGCTAAGTCTACAATTGCTTCAGACTCATGCGATGAAGGCTATGTGTGATGAAATCCTAGACCTCAACCAAGATGTGGGTAGATTATGGGAGTTTTTCCAAGACCTAAGGCTAGTCAATAAAAATGTGAAAGACTAAGCTATTTTATTTTTTCTGTCTTATCTTATACCATTTTACGAGAATGGGGGTGCCAATGTACGAGAAGATCTTTGGAAACTAGGCATGAAAATTGCAAGTTAAAGAGAATGGGGGTGCCAAACTTATAGTACTCATTGTCCCTTGGTCGTCGATTTTCCCTAAGTGCTCTCAACCTCGTCCTCGGCGCTGGTATTGACCTTGTTTTCACTCCTCCAAACTCTTCCTCGACGTTGATATTGACCTTGTTTTCAATCCTCCAAACTCTTCGTCGACACTAGTATTGAACTTGTTTTAACTCCAAAATCTTCCTCGGCGCTGGCATTGACCTTGTTTTCACTACTCCAAACACTTCCTCGGCACTCGTATTGACCTTTCACTTCTCCAATTTGATGAGCTACAACCTGGTTTCGCTAGGTTTTAGAGTATGTTAATTAAATTGAAAATTATGGTGCCATTTAGCTAGGTTTTAATATTCTACAATATAGTTAAGTATATATTAGCTATATTTTACATAATAAATAATATAATTATTCAACTTATTATAATTATACATTATATTCTTTAACAAAATTATTAAATACGTATAAAATTATTATAATTAATAATTAATAATAAGTATATTTTTATATAATACAAAATATAATTAATATAATATTAATATGAGAGAGAGAAACTAAATTTTGATTGGTTGTTTCATGTCAACAATCTAAGGATGGCATGTGTCCTTGGGGAGTTATGCTCAAGGTAGCATGCCATTTGATTAAAGATATGATAATTCTCCTTTAAGACCTCTTCAATGTACCCATTCCACACTTAAGGAGACAAAGATAAATATAGGGAAGAAAAATATAGAGAGAGGGAGATAATGACAAACATACAAATAGAAAGGGGAGACAAGGAGGATAGAGAGAGGTAGAGAGATAAAGAGATATGATGAATAGATAGAGATATAGGGAGGGTGATTGATATATCCCTCCCTATCAGCTCTCTATCTCTCTCTCTCTATCTCCCCACTATTATGTCACTCCCTTTCCCCCCATCTATTTAGCTATCTCTCCCTCTCCCCCCTTTCTCTCATTCACTCCATCTCTCCCTCCATCTCTTCTACTCTATATATATATCTCTATTTCTCTTTTTTATCTCCCTCTCACTCCTCTCTTGATCTGTCCGGATTTTGATCGATTGATCCTTTGACGCCTTTGACGCGCAGATCGATCGATTGATCGCAGCGCGCGGATCCGATCGCCTGATTGAACGAGGACTTTTTTCCCCTTTCGGATCTTTCGATCTTTAATTTTATCTTCCTTTCCTGATCCTCGGAACGATTACTTTGATCTCGACTTTTCCGATGGTCCGGTTTTCCGGAGAGATTTTCGACGACGGAGGGAAACCGAGATATTGCGGTGAGCATTATGAACGAGCTGGATAATTGTATTGATTTTCGGATTTCGGATTGTTGACCTTCTTATAAAAATAGTGTTTTATTAAACTATATGTAGATTATTGTCACCACTCTTCATTCAACATGAAATGCCAAATGTATCAATTTTTTTGTTGCTTTTGTCAAGTTTCATTAACCAAGCTATTTACTAGGTTTAATAAAGTTGTGTTATGACCCTTCGTCTTTTTAAAATAATTAGACAATATTAGCGAGATCAGGAAGGGGAGAAAACTAAACTCCTCCAAAATAGGGGTAGTTGTGGGTTTGTTGGTTTTCTTTGCATACTATATACTTAGTTCCTCTAGGATAAATAAGTCACTTTAGATTATTTTCTTAGTTGTGTATCCTAACTAATATAGAGTAATCTTTTTCATTTTAATTGACTACTACATAATAGTTTATGTGTTGAAAGAAATGTTTCCATTCTTTGTAGTTTTTACACTGGAATACAAATCATATTTAATTTCATGCCAATATACTTCTTTCATAAAGCTATTTGTTTGAAATAAGTGCTTCATAACCCATCTAATCAAATCATAACCTATCAAAAAGGAAATAGGAATTTTCTAAAGAAAAGAACACTTGACCCAATCATAAGTGTATGGCCTTCACAGAAAGGAGTGATCCACCTTAGCAATAACAACTACTTGATTTAGACCTAGTAGGTTCAACTCAACCAACCTATCAACCTGCCTTTAAGAGGCTTCCAACAATTTTAGAATGACCAATTTAAAAAATCCAAACAACTCTCAAAGCCTGACAAAGAACAGAAGTCAGATTTCACACTTTGACTCCTTGAATCCTTGTAACAGTGCAAACCTAGTTTTTTCCCAATAACTCAAAACTCTCCAAAAACACCAGAGAAACCCTTGAAGGTTTTAGACACCCATTTTGGAGTTATTAAACATACTTCAAGGGCAAGTACAAGTGATTTTTCAAATTTTACAGTGATTTTGCACTCGTTGATTCCTAAAGAAAACCTTATCTTGAGTATAATCCATCATAGTCACATATGATCACATCATTCTTGACCATTTGATATCATGAAAAACCTCCAAAATCTAGTATTCAAATAACCCATATCGGCAAGAATTTGTGCAAGTCTCTCTGATTCATAAATCATTATATTCTCATTTTCAACATATCGACGAAAGAACATAAATGTCACACCGATCGAATTACATAAGAAGATAGACATCAGGATGACACGGTCCACAATCTCACCGATAAATATTTTCTTCAGCAAGACAAGTTCCATCGGGGTGAAATGAAAAGGTCATACCGAGCATATAGGTCTCATCGATGAAGTTTCATCAGCAAGAAACCTCTCTTGTCTCACCAATCAAAGCACAAGGAGTTGTATCGGAAGGAGTCTTGGCGACATGAGATCGAAGGAATAATCATCGAGTAAATTATTGAATGTCTTAGCGATACACCATGTCTTGCCGATGAAGACACAAACAAATCAAGATAGTCGTCGGGGTGACTCTTGGTGACATTTATATGAATTAGATGGATAGATTATGTGATATCGACATAATGTCTCCCCGACCAAAAGAATGTTTATTGAACGTTAGTCAAGCCTGAATAAAATGATCGCCCAAATTTTGAATTGTCTTTCCAATAGAACATTTGATGTGATAGTGGGTAAATTCAAAGATCACCTACACTTGTGTTCAAAGCTAGGATTACTAAAGAAGACATATCGGGGAGATTGGCTTATGGTCTCATCAATGAAGGGAATCTATCGACAAGACAAGTCATTTGGGCATGAAAATAATATGTTGGCCCGAATATTTAAGTCTCACTAATGAAGATTCATCGACGAGACCATCATTTCTTTCACCGATAGGAGCACTGGGAATATATCGGCGAGACATGTGCCATCAGTGTAAATCCTGAATGTTCACTTGACCCGCTAAGTTACATCGACAGGAGTTCTGGTAACATATTCAAGACCAAAAGAAAAGTTATTGGCGAGACTTATAACATTAGAGGAACCACTGAATGTGTTAGCAATACTAAAAGTCAGGTCGATGAAGAAACTAATGAAGCAAAATGATTGTCGGGGTGACTCTTGGTGATGTATACGAGACAAATGTTAACATCGGTCAGATGTGTAGAGTGTTACCCTGATCAGCAGAGTATTCCGTGAACATTGGTTGGGGTCTAATGTATAGATCGCCCAAAGTTTGAAGGTGTCTTGTCAACCAGTTCATTTGATGTGATAGTAAGGAATTCAAAAATCTGTTACATTCGTGCCTAGAATTAAAACATTAATGGTGCCACAGAGTATAGGTAATTTCATAAATTGAAAGGAAATCGTTGCAAAATGAACATTATTGCAAATTGGTGACAAAGGAAACGAGGAGACAAACAAAGGGCCAAAGAATTGTTTTAGCTAAAAGACCTCAATCAAAACCAGTAAGTCCTCTGCATTTTAACTTTTTCATTTCTACAATTTTAAGCGAGTAATATGGAAGCCACCAGCTCGGGGAAGTTGAAAGGTAGAAAACAAAGTGAGAACAATCACCCTAAGAGTAAGAAGTAGAAAGTTGAGTCTGGAATTGAGCCGGAGGGTGTTGAATGAAAGTTGAATCAGGATTTAATTGACCAAATTTCTGGCTCTGGGTCCAGAGGTAGGCGCTTCATGCAACTGAGGGTGAAAGTGGATAAATTGGACGAAAAGTGCAAGCACATAGGAGATATTTGGACCCCAATAAGAGGCTATGAATTTTTTAGATTCCACTTTCAACGAAGAGATCGTTTTGAGCCAGTTTGTAATCTGTGGCATCTAAATTTGGTAAAAATGGTTTTCCCTAATGTGTTTGTCAATATAGAGCTGGTAAAACTGTTGGCCACCCACTATGACTCAAAAATTAAGGCCATATGCAGACCATAGGGGAAACCGTTCATATACATATCAGAGGCTTCAATATGTGAGGTTTTTAAGTTGGAAGGGTGGTGTAATGAGAAAATTGTGAATGAAGAGTTGGAAAAGGAGTTTTGGAGAATGGACACCACTTACAAGGGTTGGAGGTTTCCCTTACATAGAATTAAACAAGATGGTAAAACTGTCCCACTTGACGATGGTGATGGGCCTCCATTCCATGTGGACTTATTTGAGCCCTATATGAGATATACCTATTTCTCAGTAGGACAAGTGTTGGGTATGGAAGTTCCTGAGTATATGTCCATTGTTCCCATGGTAATTGCAACTGACATTCAATGTCATAATACTAGGTTTTTTGACTATGCTTCATTTGTCTCCAAGGAGCTCGACTTAGCATTGGTGGCAATCAAGAATAAATCCCCTATTCTACACCTTAGGCATTATTCTCTTTTAATGCATCTAGTATTGTACTTCAGACAAGAGTTAGGGATTTGGCCAAAAAATTGAAGGTTTCACAGTTTGATAAAGAGGGAAAATTGTTACCCATTCAATTCTGGAATGCCATTTGGGATAGTAGGTTTGCTAATTCTATTTTCCTATATTTTGAAGAATATTTTGTAAATCCAGTAGATGAATTCTACAGTCATCCTTGTGTGCACTCATTGTCTGATGAAATAAATGCTTCCTCAGACCTAAGGACTTTAATGGACCAATTGATCATAATTGGGGAGACTGGTATTGCTTGGAAGATGCTACTATGGTAAGGGTGTTTGGTTTTGAGTATTCTCCATTCATTTTTCCTAAAACAGTCTTGGATAGGATTGCATATTTGGAAATTGTAAGACAAATGGATTTTTCTAGTTTCATGAATTTTGGTTCATTCGGAAAACATGAATTTATGCCTAGTACTTTGTGCTTTGGTGATTTTACTGTGCTTGCAAAGGAAGGACATGATTTGATCCTTGACAAATTAATGCAGTATAACATGAATAAGGGTTCACCAAGAGAAGGTTTTGATCCAAAGGGATATATCAATTCTTCCAAACAAAGGATAAACTTTGGATGATATGATCATGTACCTTATCAGTTTGATGACATGATTAGAAATTTAGAGGCAAAGGAAGCAGAGAGAGTGGTAGAGGAATACAACCAAGGGTTGCTGGATACAGGGTTCCCTTTTTCTGGAGATGAGGAAACTGGAGAAGATATGCCATGAGACCTACCTAGTAGGATTTCTAGATTAAAAACTCAAGATTACAACTACCCTCTTAGAGAACTAAGTGTTGAAGAGAGCCAAGATACAAACAACAGACATATGGCATATAGGTCATTTATAGCAAACAATGAATTTGTGAATTCTTCAGAATTTAGATCTTTCTTGTATAAGCAAAAGGGCAAGAAGATAAGGGAGACAATTGATAATATTACACCAAGCAATGAGGATTATCTACTAAATAATTTGAAATTAACTGTGGATAGAGAAATGGCTAATATGACCCCCAACAAAGGAAGAAAAATGTTAGAGGATGTTGGAGTTATGATCTTTCCAGGGCTGGATTTGAATTCTGCATTGGTGTTTGATAGCTTCTTAAAGGATAATAGTTCCACACACAAGCTTAGTCCGGAGGGGTGACAAAAATATATGTTGGATCCAAATATAACCCAGATGAAGGATCACTCATGATATGGGTATTGTATCCACCTCATAGAAAGTCAGTGGTGATTGATACTAAGAAAGCATTTGGACATGTCATGACTCTGAAGGTTGGAGAGGTAGATCCTGTGGAGACTACAAACATTGGGATTAATGTGGCAAAACTGAATAAAGCCCAAATACAAATGTTGATAAAAGAAAAGGAAATGTACAAAATGAATAATGAAAGGATCATGAGAGAAAATGATCTTTTGAAGGACATGCTAGGAGTCACAATGGGACCTCCTAAATTAATAACACATGGTGAAAGCTCATAGGTAAAAGATCATTAGGAGGAGTCAACTACATATTCACAAGGTAAATATGATACACTCGCTGCAATAATCAGAAAAAGGAAAACCAACTTAACGATTTGGTTGAATAAGCTATGGAGAGCATATTCAAAGAACCATGTTATAGGGCAGGAACACAAGAGAATTGATGGAAGGATTGAAGAAAAGTTTTGAGAATTAAATGAAAGAGATGTTCCTGATAGTGTGGCCATTGGTATGGGTAACCAAATTATAAAGAGACACGGGGACTATTATGAGGAACTGGGAGAAGATGCAAAGGGGTTGGTTGATGTTACGAATATGGGACTGCCTACACTATTTGAAGATGGAGAAAATTTGAAAGAGAAAGCCAAGTGGATCAAAGAATGTGAATTGATGCTGCAGGGAATTCTGGAAAATGCTACAGGGAAGGATTTGACATTGGATGAGAGCTGCGAGCACAACAAAAGGATGATAAAGGTGGAAATATCAGCTAGGAACACATTAGGAGATGCTGCTACTCATGAACAACAGGATTATCTAGATCATTTATCAAATTTTCATCTATGGCTAAATAGAGCCTAATCTCTTGTTTTAATTAGTTAAGTAAAATAGAACATTTGTGAAGGGATGTGTCCCTTCCAAGTTTTGATGTATTTATATCTGTTCCATAGTAATGCAATAGATATAGGCGTTAGGAGATATTTAGTAGATAGCTTTCTAGCAAACTGCTTTCATATATAGAGACTCAGATGCATGTATTTTGATGGAGTAAATGAAGATATGTAAGTTATGGATTAATATTTTGGTATCAACTGTTTGTTAAATTTATGCAGTTATTTGATTGTCTCCATTCCGATGCTTCTCTATTGTTTAAATTGATATAACAAGTTTATACTCAGTTTATCATTGTACATTTGCTATATATGTGTGATCTGGTTATTCGATTATCTCAAGTAGGGATTAAAATATTTTAATCAATCACAACAATTGGGAAGTGTTAGTTGGATTAATAAGAAGAATCGCATAACTAGAATTGCCATTCTATCTCAAGAAGAGTTTTTCAATTATTCACTTGCACGTTTACACAAGTTGTAAACAATTTATGTGCCTGACAGTTTGAATTATTGCCATTATTGAAATCCACATTTATAGATATTCATTAGACTCCATATACCCAATAAGGCACTGGTCTCCCCTTGTATTCTTTTATAATTTTCATTATTCTTATTTATTTTACACTTACATTTACAAATACACATACATATGCATTTACTATTTTCATTTATTTCTCATGTAGTTTAATAGTTTGATCGATTTCATATTATATGTGTTGAAGACTTTAGAATTTCAATTACATTAATTTATGGATATGTTGTATCTATAACACTACAAAACCATATGCTATTTGCATTTACACTTGCATTTAGAAATACACATTTATATACATAGATATAGATTTCTTTAATGATATGTTGCATTTATTGTTCTAGGAGAGCATCCAGTAATTGTATTTACATTTACATTTAAAAATACAAATACATACATACATACATATTTATGCATCCTACGCCTTATTCATGCATCCTACAATTACAACAATATCCATGGGGCCTCTCACACAAGCTACAATAATCACAAAAAGTGTAAGAGCCCCTTTATATAATGTTTAGACTACAAAACCCTCAAAAACAGGGTAACCGGGCTGTATGCAAAGAAATGAAGCTTTCTAACTCAAATCAATGCCTTAATCCCTCAAATCAGATTCAAATCAAATATAACACATATATTCATAACATGGAATTGATTTCACATCAAAATATGGCTTCATGTGACCATACAGTGCTGCATAACAAGAAAAATACAAAAATTTTAAAGAAAAACACAGATTTTCGAATGTCAAGAGCTTGTATTTTAAATCCTCAACCATCAACAACTATTACAATGATCACTTTATGCCTTTTAAAGGCCTTTACACTTCAACCACTGAACAACCACCTCTACAACTCACTTTTTAATCTTTTATGATCACATGAAACATAAAACACACTAATTTCAAGGTTGTTAACATCACTATTGAAATGTTTTAATTTTTTGACCTTTCAAACATTAAAAATTACATCATTAAAATAATTATGTAATAGCATAAAAATTTAAAACATCATGAATTAATTATGTAACCACATAAGTCAAATACAATTCTATCAAGAAATTAATATCAAATAGATAATATAATCGCATAACTCATACATTTCAATGGCATTGATCTTCTTCTTCATCCAACTCTTTGTCTGTATCATCCAATCCATATTCGACATTGTAAGGATTGGTCATATCATCATCATCATCATTGATATCAATTTTGATAATGTCATCATCCACATGGATATCATCTTCATGAGCATTAACTCCTACATCATCATGATCTAGTTCCTCCTCTTCGACATCTTCATCAGGGACATCATCAACTAACTGTTGATCCTGATCATCATCTACATCATCTTCTAGTTTTTCGATATCTTCTTCTTCCACCACATTATTCTTATTTATTTTACACATACATATGCATTTACGGTTTTCATTTATTTCTCATGTAGTTTAATAGTTTGATCGATTTCATATTATATGTGTTGAAGACTTTAGAATTTCAATTACATTAATTTATGGATATGTTGTCTTTAACACTACAAAACCATATGCTCTTTGCATTTACACTTGCATTTAGAAATACACATTTATATACATAGATATAGATTTCTTTAATGATATGTTGCATTTATTGTTCTAGGAGAGCATCCAGTAATTGTATTTACATTTACATTTAAAAATACAAATACATACATACATACATATTTATGCATCCTACGCCCTATTCATGCATCCTACAATTACAACAGTATCTATGTGACCTCTTACACAAGCTACAGTAATCACAAAAAGTGTAAGAGCCCCTTTATATCATGTTTGTACTACAAAACCCTCAAAAATAGGGTAACCAGGCTGTATGCAAAGAAATGAAGCTTTCTAACTCAAATCAATGCCTTAAGCCCTCAAATCATATTCAAATCAAAGCTAACACATAGCTTCATGACATGGAATTGATTTCACATCAAAATATGGCTACATGTGACCGTACAGTGCTGCATAACAGGAAAAATAAAGAAATTTTGAAGAAATACATAGATTTTTGAATGTCAAGAGCTTGTATTTTAAATCCTCAACCATCAACAACCATTACAATGATCACTTTATGCCTTTTAAAGGAATTTACACCTCAACCACTGAACAACCACCTCTACAACTCACTTTTTAATCTTTTATGATCACATGAAACATAAAACACACTAATTTCAAGGTTGTTAACATCACTATTGAAATGTTTTAATTTTTTGACCTTTCAAACATTAAAAATTACATCATTAAATTAATTATGTAATGGCATAAAAATTAAAAACATCATGAATTAATTATGTAACCACATATGTCAAATATAATTCTATCAAGAAATTAATATCAAATAGATAATATAATCGCATAACTCATACATTTCAATGGCAATGATCTTCTTCTTCATCCAACTCTTTGTCTATATCATCCGATCCAGATTCGACATTGTAAGGATTGGTCATATCATCATCATCATCATTGATATCAGTTTCGATAATGTCATCATCCACATGGATATCATCTTCATGAACATTAACTCCTACATCATCATGATCTAGTTCCTCCTCTTCGACATCTTCGTCAAGGACATCATCAACTAATTGTTGATCCTAATCATCATCTACATCATCTTCTACATCTTTGGTATCTTCTTCTTCCACCACATTATACTTTACTGGCCTTCCTCTCGGATCATGTCTAACAACAAATGACCAACCCGGTTTACCTGGAACTTCTGAGTAAAATACCTACTCACATTGGCTTGGAAGAACATAGGGCTCATTTCCAGCTCGCTCAATCAACCTTGTATTAACCATGGTAAATCCATTATCATGTTCAATAATAGTTTTCTTAGAATCATTTTCATTCAATCATAGTCTGTACCATAGGATGACAAAAAAAATTAATCTGAAGGACTTAAAGTCACACTCAAGTATATCATCCAAAATCCCATAGTATCAATTTTCTAAGACTTCTGGATGTATGTCACTTCTAGATGAAACATTAGTCACCTGAAAGACTACAGTTATACCAGAATCACAAGTTTTCTTCATGTCATCCAACTTTTTGATTCAAAATTTATGACCATTGCACCACATAGCCTTGTGGTGTTTCACCTGCAATATGTCAAATATGTAAAAATTATTGCAATATCGTCAGTTGATAAACATATTTATTCTTGGCCGAATGTATGCAAAGAAAACAATCTCAACATATATATACATCAATATAATTGAAAATAATTAAATAATATGAGTGATTAATATATTTATACGTACTTTTTTATCTCTTAAACCATATGCTAAATTAATTTCCCTTTGTGTAACATTGGAATCTCCATTACGATGAGCTTCTTTAACCAATGAAGCCACACCTTCCCATGTTAATGCGCGACCAGATTGTTGAAATCGTTCAATCCATACCGTCATCCAATTAATATTGTTTGTGATGTACAAATGAAGTGCATCCCAATCTCAGCCAACTGTATAAAAAAAATCAAATTCACAAACGACGTATAATTCGTTAAATACCAGGGTATACAACCTTAATTTATAATTGATGCATATTGAAGATTAATAATTAAATAAGTACAATATATATAAAAACCATATGTAAAATGTATTCCAATTAATCTCCACGACCATCTTATAATTACCTCACTTTCCTCAATCTACCTTTCCCCATCAGGTACTCCCCTTCGAATTTGTTAATGGAGTTGGGATCTCAAATGCGATCTACATGGATCTTTGCTACAAACTTAGGAAGATATTCACTAATGTACACCATGGTCTGGTATACCATATATCCCTCCACCATAGAACCCTCAGGATGTGCTCTTTGTCTAACCAAAGCCTTCAAAAATTTCAAGTGCCTCTCAACTATCCACATTGACCTTGTGTGTACAGGTCCACACAATTCAATCTCCTCAACCTGGTGTATGAGGTAGTGTTCTTGTGCATTGAAAAATGTCGAAGGTAGACACTTTTTCATTTCACACATTAGACAAGGAATTTTTCTCTTCCAATAATTTATATCTTCTTTATGGATTTCTTTAGGTGACAGCCATCTACAAGTGATTCAAGGTGCAAATATATTAACGAGATTTAACAAAAATATATAGTATATTACATAACAAGTAAAACAAATGGAAATTATAAGATCTATACAAAAAATTGAACAAATATCGCTACTTACCTCATTTATTGTCCAAGATCATATATAACTTGCTTGACATTGTTGTCGAAGTTGTTTGGGAGAGATAGAGGTAGAACGTATTGCAACAATTATAAAATGATCTTTTCATTATTTTTCCAAAAGTAGTAAACATAATACACTGAAAAGTACATGCATTATACAAGTATATATAATATACCAAAATAATTCCCTTAATGAAGGTATGCCAATCATGCGTTTTCATCCCTGACCCAAATTCACTTTTCTTTGTTATTATATTATTTATGTTCGTAGCAAATCCTGTGGAAAATTGAATTTTTCGTATGATTTCTTTTATAGCGTTGCTTTGCTGCTCCGTTAATAACCAAGGAAGGGAACTTATATTAATTTGGTCTCCATCGCTATTTAATTGAATGACATTTTTCATTGCATGATTGGCTTCCTGAATGTCACTACAAATTTTGACAATTTTTTCTTTGTCATGCCTTCCATCCAATATTTTCCATAACGTTTCGGTTATATTCTTTTTGATATGCATTGTATCAAACAAATGCACAATTTGTAGCTACTCATAGTAGGGCAACCTACTAAATTGTCTAAGATAACTTTTCAGTCCCTATGGAAGTCGGCCATTAATGCCTTGACGACCTTGATGAAGCATATAAGTTAAACAAATTAACAACAATCATTGTCAATTAAAACATGAGTAAACACAACACAATATAAAAATATAAATTCAAAACATATCATATATGATAGATAAACAATTTGATCCGATGTATAACCTTGACGATTAATTCTATTATATTCCAACTTCCATAGGCGAGGTGTCATTCTTCGTGGTTTTGATGTAGTCTCCTCTTTCCCATTGAAAAGATGTTTTTCAGTAGTTCGATACTTATGATTTCTATGGAGGAAGTGCCTATACTCATCAAACACCTACTTTCCTAAACTTGTTGAACAATGAGATTTCATCTTTGGACCACAAATTGGACATGCAAATTTTCCCTTTGTTTGAAGACCTACAAGATCATATATAATTGGATTAAATATGTCAATTTTTATAATTATAGATAATGAATAGATTATTTAAAAAACATGCATGATATCTACTTCATAAAATTAAATATTGTTAAAGTGCAATCAAACGTTATAACATACCACAAAAATGTGTTAGCCCTGGGGCATCATGAATTGTCCATACAAGCATTGCATGGAATTTAAATTGTCTTTGTCCTATTGGTATAAAGACGTCATACATAGTGACGCCATTCCATAACTTTAGTAACTCGTCAATAAGAGGTTCGATATATACATTCATATCTTTAACTTGGTACTTACCTAGTTGAATGAACATAAACATTACATAATTATTATAACCATTTTACTACAATATATATAAATTAATGTACATGACTATTGAATGAAAAAAATATGTCATTATGCAACAAATAAGACAAATGAGATGCTACTACGTTAAAGAAAATTGATGTAAAAAAATACCTGGAACAATCATTGACAACATTATGTGCTCCCTCTTTATTGAAATCCATGGAGGAATATTATTGTTGATAACAAAAATAGGCCACAGCGAGTAAATAGATCTCAACTCTCCAAATGGATTGACACCATTCGCTGCTAATGAAAGCCTGAGATTATGAGGTTCTTCTTTAAAGTGTGGCCATTTTTCCTCCATGTCCCTAAATGCAGAACCATCCACAGGCATTCGAAGAATGTCATCTCCACTTATATTTTGTGCATGGTAATCCATAAATTGTGCTAAGCTTTCGCACCTAAATAATCGTTGCATACATGGAATAATGGGAATATAATGAAGAAGCTTGCGAGACACATTTTTTGCTAGTTGATCTGTTAGATATCTATTGATATGACATTCTGGGAATTTTTTTGCAAATTCATGTTGTTTATGATATATAATATGATCATTGGGACATGCATCTATTGCTTGATACTCCATTTTGATATATTTCATAATGCTAGATAAATCTCGGTATGAGTGGGGTAAAATATTTGATGGTGGTAACAAAAATTCACCAATCAATCTACAACAAAAAATATTTTTTAATATAAAGAATATTAATGGTACATATTTCATCCTTTATTTACTAGTGATGAACTAACAATAATTAAAATAGATGAAAAAATATGACATATATGACATACCTTAACATCCATGAGATTGCTATGTTTGATAAACCATTCATAACCTTCAAGTTCAACATCAACAATACAACAGAGAGAAGAGTTGTTTGGGAGCCTTCATAAAGGGGCTCGTATGCCTTCTCAAGTATAGGTAAATCATGAACATCATCAAAGTCATCTCGATCATCATGATCAACTTTGCCACTAAATGTGTCATGGATCAATGTATTTGTACCATCATCTTCAACTGTTTTTTCGGTGCATGATCATCTTCTTCCATAGGATCATTAACTTCATCTTCGATATTCACAACTCCATGTTCCTCCACTTGCAAAACCACATTCTAGGCCGTGATAATCCATATCATGTGCCCTAGGCCACCTTTATAATAATGATAGACACAAATAAACCATGATCATGATCAAGTGATTTATATATATATATATATAAAATGTTAAAATGATATAAACATTTACAAATTCAATCAATATAAACACATATAATGAACAACTTACCAATGGAGGATAATCATGCCCCCCTTCAATGTGACCATGCTACCTACAATTTTCTCAACTGTTGTGATTAAAAGTCATCTCGTCTTTAAGCCCTTGTAATTATTGCAAGGACAATAACATTTCCCATCACCCTTTATTTTCAATCTAGCCCACAATCTATCAAGTGTCTCTTCATTTTGTTCTGGACTAATATTATCTGACATGATTTTTCTTTACCAAGCTTGAATATTTAGATCTTCAAAAAATATCAAACTCACACTCCAATAATTTTTATTCATAGACAGGTAACAAAATCTAATAATTCTGATATTTTACACCAAAAAAATCCGGCATGCAACCACCCCTGCAAAAGAGAAGATAGTTTGAAGTTAATGACCCGAAAAAACATTTTAAAATGCTAATTCCAAAACTTATTAAAATTTTATTTTACTATGATTTCCAACCGTTAGACTCCTAAAATCAGAATATTGAACTTGCACAACAAAATCTAAAAATGCAACTCTAAAAATGCACAAGTCTAAAAATGAAATATGATGAGATGTTGCTTTAAAATATGATTTTCAAACCTGGAAGTACAAATCTGACTTCACAAATGAATTCTAGGAAAGGACAATGACTACCCTCAACCTGGCGATAGCTTCTTGAATTCTTTTTGATTTTTCCCAAGAAAACCATCCTTAATTCTCCACAAACTGTCATAAGTATATCAAATTCGCAATCAGAGAAAATTTGTAAGTATAGCAAAACATTGTCGCAATAAATAGTTGAGCTCACTTTTTATTTATGTCGGCCTCAATTTTGACTTCACATGTTCATCAAAATTTTGACGAAAAACTCTTTGTCACAATTTCGATGAAAAAACAAGTTCGTCGAAATTTCGACAAACGTCGGGGATAAAATTAAAAAAAATTGAAAATTACACATTAAATATCACTAGTACCCGACAATACATCTAATTATCCATCTTTCATCGAAAATTTTCATTGTATTTTGTAGTCAAATGAGTTAGTGTTTGCATTGCAAAGACAAGCAAGGCATTGTTTCTCCATGGAAGAATAATGAGTTTCATAATCAACCAATACACGAATAATGTAGTAGACCACTCTTTTTCTCCCAACATCATCATACTAGGCAAGCAAAGTTTCCAAAGCATATGGTGATGCATCAAGGTAAAGCAAAAAGGGTTTATCTTGCATAGCAAGCATTAATATGAGAAGATTAGCTAGATAATTTATTATTGAATCAAAAGGTTTCTAGCACTCTTCATCCCATACAAAGCAAGCATCCTTTCTCAATAACCAAGTGAAAGGAAGGGTACGGTCAGGTAATTGAGATATAAACCTACAAATTTCCTGAATCTTCCCTTGTAAACTCTGCACCTCAAAAATGTTCATAGGTGGAGGCATGTTAACAATTGCATCAATCTTATTTGTGTCAACTTCAATTCCATGATGAGAAACTATGAATCCCAAAAAAAATTCTGTGTCCACACCGAAGACACACTTAAGAGGATTAAGTCTCATCTTATAGAGTCGAAGCCTTTCAAAAATAAGATGGAGATTCCCCATGTGATTTTGACAAGTTATGGACTTCGTCAGGATATCATCAACGTAGTCTTTTGGGATTTTATGAATGAAATCATGAAAGATTAAGGTCCTTTCCTATTGGTAAGTCACTCCTACATTCTTTAACCAAAATGGCATGAACACGTAACAAAAGGTACCCCAAGGGGTAGTGAGGGTTGTCTTATACTGATCTTCTAGGTTAATATGAATCTAGTTATAGCCTAAGAAGCCATACATGAAGAACAACAAGGCATGGCGTGTAGTCAAGTCTACAATCATATCAATATTGGGCAATAGGAAATCATCCTTAAGAGAAGCGTCATTGAGATCACAAAAGTCAACGCATATATGAATACAACCATCAAGTTTACTAATGGCAACAATATTCAAAATCCAAGGTGAATAGTCGATTGGATGGATAAAGCCTACTTTTAATAGCTTCTTTGTCTTAGTTTTCACTAATAATGTGACCTTATGATTGATCTTTCTAACTTTTTGCTTAATTGGCTTAGCATCAAGACATAGAACAATATTGTGAACCACTATCAACTTGTCAATACCAGGCATGTCCTCATATGACCAAGAAAAGATATCTAGATGGGAATGTAGGAGGTCAGAATGCTCCTTAGCTTCTTTAGAAGAAAGGAACTTCCCGATCTTAATCACCTTTTCGAAAGATTTAGGATCCATGAAAAATTTAGTGGTATCCCCTTGGAGGAGGGGACTATGGTCTTCAGGATGAGATATAGAGACACCATCATCTATATTTGATAGAGGGGCCTCCTCATCCATATTCAAAATAGATTTGCTAAAGTATGTTTGTTTACTTAGACAATACGAGAATCATCGTTTATGGTGAAAGGAGGGGAAGTGGGAGTAGCCGCCTAAGAATTCTTCTAGTGCTTCCTTCAAGGAGAAAACATCTAAGTGGACATCTTTGGCCTCCGCCCCATCCTCTATCAATTCAGGATGGACTAGATTAAGGGGTTCAATTGAAATCATGTTAACACTCCACCAAGGTTTTTACTTAGATTGTTCAATAGAGCATCCCAAACCCAAATAACACTTTCAAGGCTTAAATTGAATAGGGACTTGAATTCCTTGCTCAATACGTCCAAGGCCTTTACACCCATAACCATATTGAGAAACAATCATATATCCAAGACCATTGCACATTTGCAAAGCTTCAAAAGATGGTGGTTCTACATAGAGAGCATCATTCCACCAATGGAAATCAAATGCATCTACAAGGCCATAACCACCTTCCTTATCTGATTCACAAACGTTAACCTCCTTATCAGGAGTAGAATTATCCTCCTTAATAGGGGAATGATCAGTTTCCTTAATAGGATCATAGCTTTCCTTCTCCATGGGAGTCTGATCCATTTCCTTAACAGAGGTGTTCGAGTTTATTGAAAGTTTAAGATGAACGAGGTTCACTTTGTATTCTCCAATGAAGAATTCAAAGAATTCTAAGGATCCCCAATCATCACCAAGAAATGCATTTGATTCAAAATAAGAACTAGAGGAAGACTTAGGACTTTCTGCTTTAGGTTTCTCCTTTTTAGTGACATTCACTTCGGGGAAAACCTCCACAGATGGTATCACCAAGGAACATGTCATTGCATCATAGGTAAGTGATGGAATAAAATTCTTAAGAGTGGAAATGACTGAAGCTCGACCAACAACCACCAATTAAAAAAGGTGAATGGCTTCAGGGTCATCCTTAACATAACCACCTGATTGTTTGCAACAAACTTTAGAGAATGATGTAAGTAGAAGTCACAACGCCCATAGCATGGATCTAGGATCTTCCCAAAAGAAGATTTTAAGGTAAGGGGCTAGGCATCACATAAACCAAGGTGGATAAGGTAATGAGGCCCAATTGTAAAGGTAGGATTATCATGCCTAGGGCTTACTGACCAACGTTATCAAATCCACAAAGATGCAAAGAAGAAGCAACTAGAGAGGAATAATCAAATTTTATTTTAGGTAATAGATCTATACCACAAACATTGAGGGTCGAACTGGTATCAATGACAGTACATCTTATACCAATAGTATTAACATTAACTATAATAATTAAAGGGTTTGCTTGTTTTTCACATCTGGGGGCAGAAGTTCTTGTGGATAGAATGTGATATTCGATGAATTTGTGCAAATATGAGCCATCAATGCATTAACATCCATCGACCTAGAAGAGATAGGAAAGAGGATATTCTACAAGGCTTCCTGAAGCATACCTTGGTAAACCAAAGCGGTTTGAAGCAAATCCCAAAGCGAGATCTTAGCAGGAGTAACACAAAGTTGCTTGATAACATCATAATCTCTAGGTGCTTTAGCTGTAGGTTTAGGTGTTGATGTAAGACTAGGTTGAGAAGGTGGTAAAGAAGTAGGAACTTGAGTAGGGTGAATTGTAGGAAAAAAAGGTTGTTCATCCAAAAAAAATTATTTCTTCTAGTATTATAGGTGTGCCCAACAACATTATAAGAAGTAGAGTTTGTAGCTTTGACAAACTTTGTGTATAAATCTGATAAATCACTATGATATGGAACCCCATAGATATAATGTATCCTCTTAGGAGAGGGGCTAGCTAGAGTCAAGTAAAAAATGCATCTCTTAGGCCTTGGAGAAGCCACTGAGACTACAACAACATTCACTGACTCTTCAACTTGCGCAAAAGAAGTTTGTTCGGAAGATCTATAGGTTGAGGAGGGTGCTTCTAAGAAATCGTCTAGAGCATCATCCAACATATTAAAATCTTCCTTAGAGAAAGCATTATCATAAACATAAAAACATTGTAGAAAAATATCCGGCATTGTTCACGCTGGGTTCACCAAAATGTGAGATAAGGGGGATTCACTGCTCATGAGTCTCTTTGTTCTCAAGAGAATCCCAAGGAGCAAACTACCATTAACCACCTCAAATTTTGTTGAATCAAGAAATTGCAAAGAAGATCTTATACAAACTAACTATTCTAGAAGACTACTTCGAAATACAAGAGACCAAGGTTTCAGGATTTTTCTCTCAAGAGGAATAACTCTCAGCCAAAGGACTACTACGCAGTATTAGGATGCCAACATGGCGCGATGTAGTCCAAAGGATGCACTGACATCTAAGGCGAACAAAGAACTCAAAACCATAGATAGAAAAGCTAAAATCCTACTGTCTTGCAAATATTTGAGGTCTATTTAATAGAATAACTAAATAGAAAGTAGAAAATGAGATAAAGTACAAAGGAGAGCTAAGAGAGAACTTACAAATGACCAAATGTTTGAAACCCCCCCCCCCCAAGCTCCACTTCGACAACCTGCACACAAGACGAATGAGGAAAAATGTTGGGGCTGTTTTGAGGCTTACCGCAATCAAACCCCCATTTTGGTGTTCCCACCTCTACGAACAAACAAATAGATAGAGAGAGTAAAAAAATAAACAAATAGGAAGTGGTGAAAACAATCCCTACTTGAGGAGGAGAACCTACACCACAAATTAGCAAATGAACAAAGTGATCTAATCTATTCACAAATAGATAAGAACAAGAAAGTGTTGCCAATAGTCCTCGACCCACTCTTGAACATATAGATACACCATGGAATGATTTCTAGAGAGCTTGGGCTATTGGAGGGACCTTAGTCTGGTAGAGCTTCACTTATAGAAGTGATGTTGCAAGAAGGAAGAGCAGAGGATAGAGCAATATTGGAGAAGAAAGAGAAGAATCCCCCCCGCAAAAAAAAGAGAGAAAAAGGGGAGTTTTGTTGCATGCAAGGGTGGAAGGAGCCATTACACTAAAAAATATGACTGTAGGGACACATGTCATGAGTTAATATTTTGAGATTCCTTGTTTCAAACTCGAAAAACTGCCAAGATGCTAGCGCTCCGTGTAGACATCTGCACACTGCGTAGGTGTCCAAAATGTTAATTTTCAAGAAAAAAGGTAGAAAACTATTGTCGCTTCATCATTGGACCTTGTAGAGTCATAATTGAAAATTTTTGACCCATAAGGATCTTATGACAAATGCGCTTAGGTGCAATAAATGCGAGGCAAAGTGCTAAGATATGAAATTGCCCCTAAGGTACAATTTTGTGACATTACAGTTGTATTTGTTTGTTGACCTTTTTGAATGATGTTGAATAATTAATTTAATTATTCAAGTTTAGAAAGGGGAAAGTGATTTAATTAAATTATTAAGTGATAACAATTTAATTGATTTAGACGAATAGGGTATATTAGTGACATAATAAATAATTAATGTTATTTAATTAATCAGGAGGAATAAAGTTAGATAAATGATAAAATGGTGAATTAATTAAATAATTTAAAGATTATTCAATTAATAAAAGAAAATAGGGTTTTTGATGTAAAATATGTGAAATGCAATGATATTAGTGATAATGATGCCGATAAATGGAAAAATGTCATTTAGGATGTGTGATATGTGGTGTCATTTTTACATGTCTATATTTTGCCCCTCTTTGAGACAAAGTACTGGTTGCTTTGTTTCAAAGAATTTGATGTTAAGATCAAGATTTGAAAAAATTTATATGCCCCACTGTGCCCCAATAGTCAATAGAAGGATAATACAACATTGGGTTGCCCCCTTGAGAGGTTGGCTAAAAAAATCATTTTTCAGGTCAGGCTTGCGACAAGGTTCAATTCTAGTTTAGATATGTAGAGGATGAAAAAATTAGGCCATAGGGCCCTCGTTTATTGTTCATATGTTCCCCGATGCTCATTATTTTAACCTAGAAGGGTTTCCTAGGTAAAAAATTAGGTTTGGGGAGTAAAAATAGGAAATTAGGGTTCATTTTTCCTCATTTGCACTCTTAGGCCTTAGTGAATTCTTGTCTCTAGAGATCTTTCTTTGACGATTGTTGATTTGTGATGTCAAGGATTCCAAATGCCCCACATCATGCAGAGGTGGTTCGTGACTTCGAGAGGCCAGCTGGAATAGGTATTGTGGTATGTATCTCTTTCGTTCCTATTTTTCGTCTTTTCAGTTTTGTGTAATTAATGCTAGAATTTTTTTTTAGCAATAGCAGTAACTTTGTGAAACTTTAGCTTTTGCCTCAATTCTACTGCTTTTGTACTTTTTGTATGTGTTGCTTTTGCCAAATTTATTCACTATCAAAAAATTTGTGTGCTATTGCATTTTTTACTCGCTATTGTTCATTGCTATTGAAAAATTTGTTCGCTATTGTCTTTCTTGTTGTAGAATAGATGCTTTTGTTATTTTTGTGCGCTATTGTGAAATTTCTTGCTTTTTTCATTTTTAATGCTATTGCTCAAAATAATAGTTTTTGCCAAAATCGGGGCCGCTATTGCTTTTCTTGATCGTTATTGTAAAAAAAGTGGTTGCTATTGTCAATTGTGATAGATTTAGCCAATTTTCCTGCAATCTTAGGTTCATGATGTGATTTTGTAGCAAATTCTTCACATCATGGGTTGAATGTTTGCAAACGATTCTCAAACTGCTTTATTCTAGAGAGCGACAACTATGACAATTATTTGACTTGATTGTAGGTTTCTTAGAGGTGGAGTGAGATTTCCTAGACATCATGGGCCTACATTATATATGTTACATGCTAGAGATTTGATGTCATAGGGTGATGATGATCACCCTTGTAGAGAGATGACACTCTGAGTCGTCATTTCATTTGTCGACTAGTGAGGCGACTATCACATTGGAGGATATTTGGAGGATTCTCTGTATTCTTATTCATAGGGATCTCATTACCTACGATGTTGGATAGGGTACCTGTGCTATGTAGCGAGTTCTCAGTATTAGACATCTTCAAGTGGTGGACTCGGAGATAGATTTGTCTCCATTTTTTGAAAACACAAATCCTATTTCTATGGTCTTATGTGATTTGATCATGGGGCTTGTAGTGCTCGATTGTAGAGGTAGACAGTTTCCTAATGGTTGGGGCATCTGCTCGATTGTAGATGATGGAGCATGGCATGAGGTATGTGTGGGGCCCATGTCTTCTAACACACCTATATAAAGATATGCATGAGGTTTCTTATCATGGAGGAAATTCTCTCTGTTGGTATGAAATTATTGTACATATGGGTTTGGGAGCATATCCCATTAACTAGACCAAATGGCATTATGGATCAGGATACAAAGGATCCATATTCATACAAATATTCAAATTTCATGCACTATACCTGGCCTAGTCAGCTACCTTATTGGCATTGCATTTTTAATGAAATGCATGCATTTATTTGGAGACCATGGTTAGGTTGTGAGGCCCAACATGATGATGTGGATCAAATCCATTATTAGCAACAGACACAATGGTTGATACACTGCATGGATTATTTATTTGAGCGTTACTTACTCGATTAGGTTCTT
This sequence comes from Sequoia sempervirens, assembly GCA_007258455.2. Classification (NCBI taxonomy): domain Eukaryota; kingdom Viridiplantae; phylum Streptophyta; class Pinopsida; order Cupressales; family Cupressaceae; genus Sequoia; species Sequoia sempervirens. The sequence continues at coordinate 112,768 of VDFB02091679.1, read as the reverse complement.
CGTCAGTTTGGAGAGTGACACACACAATTCGGGGATGAATTTCATGCATGTTTCAGGAGGACATCCTAAGAGGTTGGGGTGTGGGGACCGTAGGCCTCATCTATCGATGTTGTGGCCAAGTTTAGATGACTTGTACCATTTAGATGGGATTAGGCAGTAGGTTTGGTAGACCTTGGCACTACATGTGAGTATGATTAGTGGTGGGCTCGTTGTGTTCCTCTTCATTTCATAGATCTTACTAGCATTGGGCCAGTTGTGGGGAGAGCTGGTGTAACTAGTTGTAGGGGCAAGCGACAGTGGCTCAAGATTGGTATAGAGTAGTTGGATATGGTAGGGCGTGATGGGGATTAGATTCAACATGATGGAGAGTAGCTTGATTAGATGTAGCAAGATCAACATGTACCACAAGGTCCTCCCCCATTAGGGGATGTAGAAGCAACAAAAATAGCCTAGTTGATTGCGACAAGGGACACTCAGGTGCTCGAGAGGGATGTAGAGATTGTACGGAGGCAAGCGGCCAGGGCACAGGTTGCTATCCTTACTATGGAGTGAGATGGATTATGATAGGAGAGAGATGTGCTTCGACAGGCTACAAAGTGGTAGCAAAGACTAGCTAGAGAGATTTCAGTTGCCTCCTCTATTCCCCTTGCTCAGTACCAGGCCAAGTGGGATCAATTGCAATAGAGATGTACCTATTATCAGATGCTCTATGAGGCCTTTATTCCTAGATCATAGAGACAACATTTTTTTGGAGAGTCGAGTGCACAAACAAGTGCAGAGTCAGGTGGTCAATCAATTAGGTAGCCGCATCAGTCTCTCATCATCCCACATCCATCTCCCTATCAGATCCGAGAGCAACTGAGATCCCCACCTCGAGATGACCAATAGGGTTGAGGTTGCTTGACCTTTTATGATGTTTATTATATTAGAGACTTCGTGTAGACATGATTTTTGTATATACATTCATCAACCCAGCTGAGGCCTCGTATATATGTTTTTTTTTGCATATTGGATATCACACTTGTTACTTGATGATGTATATGACATTCTTATTTTTGATGATATATGAGATATACCATGTTTTAATTCATCTTTATTATGTGTTATGAGATGATTATGGATAATGATGTATACATGCTCATGTTTTGTACTTTTTGATGTATGCATATGATATGGATGGATGCATGATTTATATATCTATGCGATGGATGATGATATATGTTGGATGATGATTTATTATGTATGCGATGGATGATGACATATTATGGATGATGATATCTTACGTATGTGATGGGTGATTATACATTATGTGTGATGTTTTATTGTTTTATTATGGTCATGATATGTACTGATGAATTTGTGGGTGCATGATGCATGTTGTACTAATGATATTGTGATGCAGGATGGAGTTGTTAGTTAAAAGTGTTTGACGATTTAGAGATGGATAGAAATTTGATGTTATTAGTTACTTACTGATGAGTTTTTCTTTTGCTTTCATAGAGGCTTTGTATTTTTTAGCAATCCTTTTTGATGTAGCAAACATAAACGATGCACCAAGGTATTAATAACCAAGCTTACTTTGTATCCATTGCGTAAAATTTGACTCAACACACAAAATATTCTTTCTCATACCAGACATACGAAAAACCTGTTAGAGTGTATGGTTGAGTTGTGTCAAAACATTTTAGACTAGTTACACAGAGAGGTATGGAGTACTTAACATGAAATTGCTACACGAATGTCGTAAAACAACTTCCATATAAAAAGCAAAGTAAGTATTTGTCATGTTAGTATCACAAAAACATCTAACAAACAGAATAAACAAAAATTGATAGTTAATTTCCCCATTCTTTCTTCTTGAAATCCTTATGGACATCCTTGAGAGATCCTAGGAATGTGGTATTAAGATAAATAAAAAAGATAAGACTATAAAAAGATAAACAATGTTGCAATATCACTTGCCATATGTTTTGATGTTTCATGATGAAATCCATTGATGATGTCTATTGTAGGAACATTGTATTCATTAAGACTTGTGTTTTAGGATTGTTGATAATGATTTTCAAACAGGCATGGTAGTCTATACTTAAGAATTGTTTTAACTTGATAGTGATCCAATCGTTTCTATCTTTTTCTTTGGAATTTTTTATTTTGATGTTTTTTTTTCTTGGTGATTGCTTTGTCAAGGGTTGAAGGTGATGACTGTTTATTGTGAATGGAAAGTTTATTGCGGATAAGTGACAATGGAGATAGGACCTTTTGTAATTTTTTGATTATTTGATGTTTGTTATAGAAAATTTTGAAACAAATAGGGGGACCTAAAGGGACTGACCTAGTACCTTGGGGGCTGATCAAAGATTAGCCTTGCCTATGTGATGAATATAGAGACATCATAGTTCAATTGTATTGATTGATACTATTTTTTTGGAGTTCTTTTATATTTTATGATTTTTTTTTGGATTTTGATAAGATATTTGAATGTTTTTGTTTTGAATTGGGGGACCAACCTAGGGTCTTGGGGGATCATCAATGATGGCCTTGCCTATGTTATCCATGCAGAGGCTCGTAGTTCACTTGTTTGATAGGAGTATGTTTTTTACTTTTCTAATTTTTTGAATGTTTTTTAATTTTTGACTAAGTTTAAAGACCATGACAGACACCCAAGGGGACTGACCTAAGGCCTCGAGGGATGATCAAAGATTAGCCTTTCCTATGTTATACACACAGAGACCATGTAGTTTGACTAGTGTTGACTCAAAGCATACAAATGTTTTTGGTATTTTTGATGTTTTTGACTTTGCTTTTTTTTGGATGTTTTTGATTTTTCTAGGTTTTAACAGTGATGGCATGTACAATGATCTATTCCACTAATAGTTTCAGGAAGTTTCCCCCAATTCGAGACCAAATTATGTTTTTAGGGGAGATGGATTTTGATGGTGCAACAAGATTCACACACGATCAATCATTGAGCCAGGGTGGTTGCACGTTTTATTATATGGTTAATGGGGTGGATGTTTTAGATAGTGTTGATAGATAAAGATGCAGGTATTATTCAATTGCATTGCATTTTTACCAAGCTTTCAATATGGTACCTATCCTAGAAGCGCCACAAAGTGGTTTTCACTTAAAGAACATTTTATTTTTCTTTACTATTTTCTTGCTTTTTTGATTTTTTTGCTTTTTTAGCCTTTTTGCTTGGGATGCTCTGATGCATTCAGTAAAAAATAATTTTGAGATGGTTGTTATTTAGACATTCGACTAAAGGCTCTCCTTCAAGAGTAGCCAACTAATAATCTCCAGAGCCATAGATTGGTTTGATGATGAAAGGACCTACCTAGTTTGGTTCAAACTTCCCCTTCCCATCCTGATTCAGTTGGATCTTTTGGTTCTCTTTTAGTACTAGGTCGCCAACTTGAAAGATTCTATTTTTTATTTTTTTGTTGTAGCTTCATTTGAGCCAATTCTGATAAACCTGGAGATGGTTTAATGCACTCAAATGTCTTTCATCTAGGAGTTCTAACTCATTCAATTTGGACATCTGATATTCCTCATTGCTAACCATGCCTTTTAGGGTTACTCGTAGTGTGGGGATTTCAACTTCAATAAGTAAGATCACTTCAAATCCTTTGACCAAGGAAAAAGGTTTGGCATGCATAGGTGTGCAAATGGTGGTTCGGTAAGCCCATAAGGCTAGATTTAGCTACAAATTACAATCATGACTGATGTCATTAACAATCTTTTTCAGTATTTTCAGAATAGTTTTATTGGACGCTTCAACCTATCTATTTCCTTGGGGATAGTAGGGCATTGAGAATCAGTGTTGGATAGAAAAATTTGAACAAAGCTCATAGATATCTTGGTTCTTGAATGGGGTTACATTGTTCGTTATGATAGTTTGGGGAATTCCATATCAACAGATCAAATAATTCAATATGAACTTGGATATTTGTTTCCTTATGATGTAAGTTAATGGAATTGCTTCTATCCACTTTGTGAAGTATTCAGTTGCAATGATAATGAACTTGTTCCCATTGGATGAAGTGGGAGATATCTTACCTAGCAAGTCTAGTCCCCACTATGAGAAAGATCATGGTGTTGTTATAGGTTGTAATTCTTGTGTCGGTGCATGAACAATATCATTATGTTGTTGAAATTGATGACATATCCTTGAGAAATGAATGTATTCCTATTCCATTGAGGGCCAATAATACCCCATTCTTAGCAATTTTTGCACTTCTTCCATGTTAAGACATCAAAGTAATGTTCCATCTAGACTTCATCTGTATAGGGTATCTCCTAATATGGTGAAAAGGGAAGTTCTATGGATATTTTTTTTCTTTTGGTTTGTCGCTAAGTCAAGAGGTATGATACCATGTTGGATGTAGTCAAATGTATCTTAGTACCAAGGTGATTTAGGACCAACAACATCACAAAAAAGTTATGATTCCATGATATCGAATGTTGATGTAGGTAGTCGCTCCATAAGGAATTCATATTTGGGAATATTTTGAGGAATGTCGAGGAGTGAACCTATTGTTTCCATAGCGTCAGCTGCTCTGTTGTTAATCCTAGGAACCTATTCAAAGGTGATGATGAAAAAGTATTGTTTGAAACTATCCACCTTTCTTTTGTATGACATAAGCTTGTCATACTTTATTTGATATTCATCGTTTACCTGCCTGATAAATAGCTGGGAGTCTCCATAAATTTTATTGTTATTGGTACACAAAAAAGAAATACTGTAAGCCTTAGGTATAGTATCTCCTTATGGTGTGAGAAATAAGATACTAGCTCCTGATCCATGTTGAGTGTGGGACCCATCAAAGTACAAGGTCCAACAGCTAGAGTGACCAGTTAGAAGTATTCTTTCATCTAGAAATTTTATTGTTAGAGTCCGATGATCTTCCATCGGTGCATCTACTAATTGATCTATCATGATTTTTCCTTTGATAGCTTTTCTATCAATGTACTCTATGAAAAACTTGCTAAGCATCATTACCCACTTAGTGATCCTCCCTATTAGAGCTTCTTTCACCAATAAATACTTTAGGGGATCTACTTTTGATATCAACTTTACTTGTTTGTTTAATATGTAGTGTCTAAACTTTTGTTCTGTAAAGATGATAGATAGAAACACTCTTTCTATGGGTGAATATTTCAATTCATAGCCCACTAGTGTTCGAACGATATAATAGACTACTCTTTCCTTGTTATTGTAATCTAGTTGTGCTAATAAAGCTCCTAATATTGTCGATGTTGTAGATACATATAGGATCATTTCCTTATCTTGAATTGGTGGCATTAATACTGGAGGAGTGAATAAATAATCCTTGACCTGTTGGAATGCCTAATCACATCTTCCATCCCATTTGAATGTTATGTCTTCATGTACCAAATGGGTGAATGGATGGCACTTGTCTACCAATTGTGCAATGAATCTCCCGATGGACTGTAGTTTACCTTGTAGACTTCTCAGCTACTTCAATGTTTTTGGAGGAGGAATTTCTAATATAGCTTTTACCTCAGCAGGATCTGTCTCGATGCCTCTTCTTGATACTATGCAACCCAACAATTTTCTAGAAGTCATGTTGAATGTGCACTTCTTTCGGTTGAGACGCAAGTTGTATTGTTCTAGCTTGTCAAATTCCTTTGCTAGGTTGGTCAAATGATCTTCTATTTTGATGGATTTTGCTAGTATTTCATCCACATAATCCTCCATAGTGATATGTAACATATCATGGAAAATGGTGGCCATTGCTCATTAATAGGTTGCCCCTACATTCTTTATACCGAATGGCATGAAATTCCAGCAAAAGGTTCCCCATGCACAAGTGAAAGTTGTTTTATGTTGGTCCTCAAGGGATATTTTGATCTGATTGTATCCAAAGAAGTCGTCCATCAGTGATAGCCTTCCATGCCTTGCAGTTAGGTCTACAATCATTTTGATGTTGGGTAGAGGGAAGTCATCCCTCGCAAGCCTTGTTTAGATCCCAAAATTTTGTGCAAATCCTTATGCCCCCAGTGGGATTTGATACTGGTACTAGATTAGATACCCATTCAGGATAGTCAATGGGTCTGATGAAGCCCACATCTAACAGTTTCTAAAGTTCTACTTTTACCAAAAGTGTTATCTATGGATGCATCTTTTGTAGGTTTGATGGGTTTAGCTCCAAGGAACACTACTAGGTGATGTATGAACAATGTTGGATCTAGCCTTGGTATGTCTGCATATGTCCACACAAAGTTGATTTTTCTTTCATTGATAAATGTTGAGAAGTTTATCTTTTCCTCGAGATCAAGTGATACTGCATGGTATGTTATTTTTGACATTTTTGTTGTGCCAACATTGATAGGTTCAAAGTATTCAACTAAAAGTGTTGAGTTCTCTTGATATTTTGTGGTGGGAAGATTGAATCCTCCATCTTCGAGTGCCTCAAAGATGTTTTCACCATTAGATGCGTCCTTTGTTTTTTTCTTTTCTAGATTCGATAAAGCCACATTGTGGTTTTCCTTAGGGGACCTCTTTTTGATTTTTTATATTTTTTGGTTTATTTTGTGACTGGAGGATGTAATCTCCCCCCAAAATATGATCCTTGATCTAGTTCCATTAGAAAACCTGCTTTATGATCTCGTTGGAGTATATCTGTTCAAAGTCCCATGAACTCCACAATAGCCTCATCATTCTGAAATGAGTCCAAAATTGGTGCATGATGTTATTGGTCCCAATCTATCAATTGTGGATAATGCATGGATATTTTATCATTAGTATCTGCAAAGCTTAAGGAAGTTGTAGCTAGGGTGAGGACATTGGTTTTTTCAAGGCTCCATAAGGAATCTAGGTTATATTCACTAGAGTCACAAGAATACCATTCGTATTCATTAGAATCCATCTCAATATGGTCGTCATCAGATATAGATTCGGCAGTGAGGGTATTTACGTTGAGGTTTTCAAACATGTTTTGGATATACAGGTAGTCATCTAGATGTTCGCAAGTATCTGATGTATCAACAGTGGTAGAAGTAGCTCTTTCCATAAGATGTTCTTTTGGAACTTGGAGTAATCAAATTAGATGAACCATAACCCAGTCCTAGATTCTTCGAGCATCTTTCTATAATAATTGGCTCTATTCTACCTTGTCCATGTAGACCAAGGCCACCTTGTTGAGTAAATCCCATGATTTTGGCTATCTGATATCCTTTACTCTTATCATCAATAGGAAGGGGAGGTAGTGGTTGTTCCCATCCTTCTTCTTTGTGGATCCACAAAGATAGATCTTCTTCACACACTTCTTCATTTTGCATGTCTCCCCACTTGGTGAAGATGTTGGGTTTGAATACCATTGTTATAGTTTGTACATGTGTGATCTGTTTTGGTCCTCCAAAAGTCTTCAGTGTTGGGGAAGCATCCCAACACAAAAGGATTGATTGAAGTGATATTCCCTGCAACCCTTTTCAAGCACTTAGATCTTGAGGTCGGTTTTAGGGGGCTCAGTTGATGAAGGTGTAGTGGAGGATGAGGGTAGTGATGCTGGGTCAATACATGAAAAGGAGTGGAAGGATATATCATTGCTGGGTATTTGGAGAATCTTTTTATATTTCTCTTCCAACTTGGCACAGTAATGAAATGGTTTGGGGTTGGCATATATGGTAACTTCCTTATTGTCATAAGGAAATTTTAGGCATTGATGGAATGTAGATGGGACTACTTTTAGAGCATGGATCCATGGTTGACCCAAGAGAAGGTTGTATGGAAGCTTGAGATTCAGTACTTGACATGTAGTTTTTATTATTGCCAATCCTATATAAATGGGTAGCCTGATTGTTCCTTTTGAATTTCACTTCATGTCATCATAAGATTTTATGGTGATGCTCTTATTTTTATCTATGAAATCATCAGAGTATCCCGGTTTTTTCACAAATTTTAAGGTACAAATGTTTAGACTTGCACTGTTATCTATTAGTACTCTCTTGACTTTGTGTTTGTGGACACACATTTCTAAATAAAGAGCTTGATTGTGGAAAAAATTTTGTGGAAGGTATTTCTCAGAAAATACTAAATGATGGGTGGATGTGATATTTCCAATCATGGCTTGAAACTGATCAATGTTAAGGTTGTTTGGGATTGATGTTTTGACAAGTGCTTTCTCCAATATTTCCTTATGTTTTGGAGACAATTTTAAGAGGTTAAGAATGGAGATTAGGACGAGAGTTTTCTTGAGTTTTTGTACAATGATATAGTCACTGGATGGCTTACTTGTGGCTTTTACTTGGGTTGGTGCTCCTTGGATTGTTACCCTTCTCCTTCTGGTATTCACATTACATTCAGGATCTCTACCTAGTATGGTTACCACACAAATGATATGATCATTGTTAGCGATGTTTCCTATGAGTTTTTCATAGGAAAAATTTGCTTGGAGGTTATCTTGATTTTTTCCTTTGTCATTTCCCCTAGAATGGTCAGGGATTGGATCTTTTTAGATCTTTAATTCTTTATTTCTGAGATGAGGTTTTATGTCCACTTCTCCATTTTTGATTAAGTCTTGCACGATGTTTTTAAGTATCATGCAATTATTGGTGGTATGCCCCTTTATTTTGTGAAGTTCACATTGTCATTCTCGTTATACCAAGGGGGTTTGAAGTTGGGTTCCTCATAATTTTTTCTGTCATTAATCTTGACAAGGTTCTTTTGGACTAGTTTGTGCATAATGACCTCAAGGGATTATCCCAAGGGAGTAAATTTTCTTCATGGTTGGTCATGTTTCCGAGGTGGTCTCCTTTTGTTATCCTATCCTTGATTTTGTTTTTGGTTGTTTGGTAGATTGTTCTAACGATAACTGAGTTGGTTGTTCTATTGATAATTGGGTTGGTTTTTTTGTGGATTATTTGAAGCATAGCCTTGTTGTGTTGTTTGAACATTATTTTGTTTTACATTGGAAGTTTGTATATTACATACAACCTTGGCATTGATCACTCCATTAGTGGTTACATTTTTGTTTTTATCCCATATTTTGGGCTTGTCATTTGAAGTAGAAGGTTGATCCTTAGGGTTGTAAAGTTTGATTACTCCTCTTGCAATGAGGGCTCTTTCGATGAGTATACCTTTCTCAATGGTTTCTTCAAAGTCATTAGGGCATAACACAGTGAGTTGGAAGTTGATGTCTATGTGTACATTGGAGATAAAGATGTCTACAAGTTGTTTCTTAGGAATAGTTCATTTACATTTGCTTGCCTTATGTCTCCATCTTTGTAGACATGAAGCAAATAGCTCGCCTTGACTCTGTTTGATTTTGTAGAGATAAATGATAGTTATATCCTATTCAATGTTGTATGAAAATCCTTTAAAAATTTATTAGATAACTCATCGAATATTCTAATACCAGGCAGTAGAAGAGAGAACTAGTCTATAATAGGTCCACCGAGACTTCGTGGGAAGAGTCTCATTATATAGGTATCATTTCATTGTAGGTCCATGTAAGATACTAAAAATTCACGTACATGCTCTATTGGATCTCCTTTTCCCCTATACTTGTCAAATTTCGGTATTTCGAAGCCTTTGGGGAAGGGTACTATGGATAGATTTTGATCAAAAGGATATGGAAAAATATCCTATAGAGCATAGCTCTTTTTCAAATTTTTGATTTGTATGTCTAATATCCTTTGGTTGATGGTTTATAGTTGTATGTTTATGTCATTGTTTGGTGCACTTGCTTGAGGATTTTGTACATTGTAGCTCTGTTGTCCCATGATATTTGTTGGGTCATAAATAAGATATTGTGTATTTATGGGACTTTGAGGACCATGTTGTGTATAAGGTATGTTGGGTCCTTGTTGTGGGTTGTACATATGTTGACTTTTTTGTGTACCTTGGTATTGATTTTGAAGTATCCCTTGGTATTGATTTTGTGAACCTCTTTGGTATTGATTTTGAGGGATACTTTGTTGTGGAGTTTGGGGTGGAATTTGATAGTTTGTTTGTGGTACACCTTGTTGTTATGGGTTTCGTTGAAGGATACCTTGGTATTGTGTTGGTGGTACACCTTTTTGCTGTGAATGTTGTGGAAGGGTACCTTGGTATTGCATTGATGGTATACCTTGTTGTGGTGGATGTTGTTGAAGGGTAGCTTGGTATTATGTTGGTGATACACCTTGTTGTTGTGGATTGTGTTGAAGGGTGCCTTGGTAGTTCGTTGATGGTACACGTTGTTGCGGTGGATTGTTTTAAAGGGTACCTTGGTAGTTTGTTGATGGTACACCTTGTTGTGGGGGATTTTGTTGAAGGGTACCTTGGTAGTTCATTGATGGTACACCTTGTTGTGGGGGATTGCGTTGAAGGGTACCTTGGTAGTTTGTTGATGGTACACCTTGTTGTGGGGGATTTTGTGATGATTTCCCTTATTGATATTGTGAGTTGTTGGAAGGGTCAATGTATGATGTATGTTGTGGCATGTAATGCCCTTTTGATGGGTTTCTACCTTTTTGGTCTATTGAAAGGTTTCCCATGTTTTACATAGTGTTATGTTGTGGCATATTTTGGGTTGCATTTCCTTGATATTTTTGTGTCACAACTGCTTGTTGAATTTGGGATGATTTCCTAAACAATGGGTTTTCCATAGGTTGTGTTTGCATTTGATCATTGTTTTGTGAAAACAATGGTGGTATGTTGGGATTCATTCTCGGTTTTGGCACTTATCTAGCTACCATTTTATCTCCTAGTGGAATAAGATTGGGATCCTTTAAAATTTCCATGTTGAAGTCTATGGGCAGTTTAACACCACTTTGTGCTAATGTGAGGAAATATGAGTTTGCATTCTACCCAAGCATTTTGTCCTTAAGTTTTTGCATCTTAGGATCTTGGGAGTATTCAAATAGTTTATTGTCAGTAAGTTCCTCATCACTTTCATATTCTTCCATGATCATGTCCTTAGGATTTGGAGGTTGTTTTTTACTATCAATCATATTTTGGTGTCTAAGGAGTACTTCTTCATCACTTGGTGGTTGGTTTTGTGTTGCCTTGAATGTGGGTTCTCTTTGAGGAGTTGTAAGGTCATTTGGATGGTAGCCCCATGGTTGGGTTTCCTCATTAGCGATGTTTGTTTTTGGTGCACTTGAGCTACTCTTGTTGGCTTCCATCTTTTTTCTATGTTAAGATCTTGTGGTTGTCATAAACAATTCCAAGACCTAGTTGAATTTTGTGATCACTAACTATGAATGGAATGGTGTTTTGTATTTATAACTTTTTGTTTTAAAAGGTATGATGTATGAAAACAATGTAAAAAGAAACCTTTTGGACAAAGGTGTTGATGGATTGCTATGGATTGTGATGCTCAAGACCCTAAAGTATGAGTGATGTTTTGGTGGATGTTTTTGAGATGATGCTAATTTTGGGACTCAAAGTGTAGAAAACTTGGACCAATATTTTGCTCTATTTTTCTAGAGGATATGTTAGCGATCTACTTGAGCTAGACTTGAGGTTGCAAGAAAATGTTAATAGCTTAGAAATTGAGAGCAAGGGAATAATCCAAGTTGTGTTTGATTTGAATCTTTAAACTAGGTTGATTGTTTTGATGTGCAAATGGATATGGAAAGATGTAGATGTGAATGGTTTTGAAGGTTTGATTGTTTCTATTTTTAAAAATATAGACGATTAACCAGTTTTGGATTATTTTATGATTTGTACAAGAAAACATGACAATGACGGTAATCTTTAGAATAGTAGCGGTTGAAATTTAGGACAACATCAATCAAACTTAGAGCAATAGTGGTCTCTATTTCAAGTTGTGACTGGTAACAAAGAAAAGAATAGTGGTAATTTTGATAGAAGCAACCATTTTTAGGTCAATAGTGGCTGAAAATTCAAGACAACTATGGCAGGTTTATCAAAGTTGGTCTCTATTACAATTTCTTTGGCTGGTGATAGTGAAGGAAATAGCGAAAGATTTGTCAAAAGCGGCAATATTTAGGTGAATAGTGGTTGAAACATAGGTCAAAAGTGGCCAAAACTTAGGACATAAGCAAAAAAGTTTAGAACAAAAGTGACAAAAATAGCAATAATGGTCATGTTTCCAAATTTTTCTAGTTTTTTCGTTTTAATAGCAGTTTAGACAAGTTTGCAATTTTGATGTTTTGGTTGATCTGATTTTTTTTGAGAATTGGCAAGTGATAAAGCAATCAATCAAAGATTATAAAACTGATTGTGATGTTTTGATGATAAGGAGCAAAAATTAGCTCATGTTCAAACTGGTAACAACATCAAAATATATCAAGCAATTTTATCCCTAAGGTAAAATTGGCCAATGGCGACACGTTTAGGCCCACAACTTGGAAGCTCCTTCAAATTAAGGTAGGGACACTGTTCCAAATGTATACACTTAAGCCTTTTGAGAATGGACAGATAGGGGCCTCCAGGAATGGAAGGATGACCCAATCACCCTCTCCCTAGTAAGTTACAAGTAGCAAGATACAAGTAACCTATACAAGCAAAAAAAATGTCTCAATTCAAGGGAGTTCATATGGTGAGTAAAGTTCTTCAAAATATGATGCACATCTCTTGCACTAAATCGTGTCATCAAGTAGAATATAGGAAAGGGTGAGCTTTTAGTCACTATTCAAGGGACACAACACCTGGCTATCCTCCAACAAGCCACTAAATGCATTAACCACTCCTACTAGGGGCTCTATATACCCGCAGGTACCTCCCCATTTTGAACGACATTGTCGACCAAGTAATCACCTATTAGATCTTGGTTTTTAGCCTTGATCAATTTATATAGTGGTCTGAGAGAAATACCGCTTTGAGTCGCCTTGAGTTCTCTAGTGCAGGATGTATCTCAAGGCAAGCTTGATCTAAAGGTGATGCTAAAAATAAACAATTGTGAAACACAAAGTGCTTTTCGTCACCCAAGATCATCAAAAGACACAAGGGGAGAGGATACACACTTGGTTTTCCAAGAATGGTGAACACGGTATACAATTCATTGTAGTTTCTTTTTAAGCCCCAAAATTTGAAACATGTGAAGATATCAATTTGATTTTTAAGTACACCAAAATTAAAGCATTTTAGACTTCAAGCAAGATAAAGAAATGTGCAAATCAAAATTAATTTGTTCAATTTTATAACAACAAATGAAATGTTTCTATTTTTTTTCATCTTAAAGGGTCAACAAAATGAAACTATGTTCGCTTTTAACACCGTCAAACTAAAAAAATATTCAATTTTTAGGAGCACCAATTGAAATGTGTGAGTTCTCCTTGTTCATTTTTAGAAACACTAATTGAAATGTGAAAGTTACCTTGTCTAATTTTAAGCACCAATTGAAGTGTAAAAGTTGCCTTGTTCAATTTTAAACACCAGTTTGAAGTGTGAAAGTTGCTTTGTTCAATTTTAAACACCAATTGAAATGTGAAAATTGAAGGTTCAATTTTAGAACACTAATAAAAATGTGAAAATAGAAGGTTCAATTTTAAATACCAATTGAAATGTGAGAATTGTGGATTCAGTTTTAAACACCAATTAAAATGTGTCATAACTAAGAAAGCTCTAAAACTGAAGTGGACTTGGACTATTCGCCAACCCTGTAATCAAACGGTTGCTCTGATGAAAATATGTGCCATACTCCTTCAAGGGCTACACCAACAACATTAGAAACTTCCTAAACACAACAAACAATCAAACATTAGGGTTAGGAAAAATTGAAGAAATCATAAAAAAAAACTTGTAGATTTAAAACAGAAAAAAGTAGAACAATAGCGGCAATATTCAAGACATTGGAAGACTTTCTATCTAAAGCAATAGCAACCAAGTTAGTCAATAGCGGTCCAAAAAAATGCAACTACGGACCTGTTCTAAACAATGGCAGTTAAAACATCAACAACAGTCTAGAAAAGTGCAATAGCAGTTGGAAAAAGTGCAACCATGGTAAAAATGTGGAGACAACCATTTGAAAATCCTATAGCTTTCATGTGAAAATTATCAATAACTTTTCAAAAAAGAATGTCAGCATTTTGGAACCTACAAATGCTCCAATAAACTCATGAAAATATTAACGTTAAGGACCTAGGTCCCACCGGGCGTGCCAAATGTTGTAAAGGGGGAATAAAGCAATAGGAAAACATAGCAAATGGTGAATTAAACAAACTTAATTCAAACAAGATAAATTCCAAAACCCATACTCATGAAATGAAGCTCTAAAATAATGAAATCAAATAATATAATCCTAAAGATAACATAAATTGAATTCAAAACCTTAAAAGCTAAACCATTCCATGTCGGAGTTGTGTTTGTATTGATGTTTGGATGACGGATTGCTCGATTCAATAGAAAGCCTCCATTGTTGTTGTTGCAAAAGCTTCGATTCGTGTTGATAATGGTGAACTAGAATATGATGCCAATAATTCTTAATGTGATCAAGAATAAGTTGTGCAAGGTTTCACTATGTAAATTCTAGATGATTTGTGAGAAGGTAGAGGTTTGTTTTATAGATTTATTATTTCAAGATGAATGATCAAGATTCTGTAGTAAAAGATCCCAATCAACAGTTGAGAATTGTTGAGAGAAAATAGATTGGAAAGATTAGTGGATTTAGATTGCATAATTTGTGTGATTGAAGAAATCAAGTTGAGTAGTCAGTGGGATTGAAGAATCAGGTTGAGTGTTTGGTGGGATTGAAGAATAAATGAGTTAGTTAACTATTTAGAGTGAGAAATCAGTAGTCGTGATTTGCTCAATCACAAAAGGGGTAAAGATAATTAATTAATTGAATAGTTAATTAATATTTTGAGTTGAATGTGCAAGTCATGTTTGAATTTAACAATTAAAGTTAAGTATTTTTTTGTTGACCTTTTTGAATGATGTTGAATAATTAATTTAATTATTCAAGTTTAGAAAGGGGAAAGTGATTTAATTAAATTACTAAGTGATAACAATTTAGTTGATTTAGATGTATAGGTTATATTAGTGACATATAATTAAATAATTGATGTTATTTAATTAATCAAGAGGAATAAAGTTAGATAAATGATAAAATGGTAAATTAATTAAATAATTTAAAGATTATTCAATTAATAAAGGAAAATAGGGTTTTTGATGTAAAAGATGTGAAATGCAATGAAATTAGTGATAATGATGCCAATAAATGGAAAAATGTCATTCAAGATGTGTGATATGCGATAGGTTATTTTTACATGTCTACAAGTTTAACACTAAAAATGCTTTTGGTGAAATGAAGCCTCTCCAAGGTATTACTCAATTGGCATTGACACAATCTCTGATGAGTAAATCGAAAGCAAGATTACACTGTTTCTTGAACGTAGGCTAACAATTGAAGCATCCACATCATGAACATGACATAACTGTAAACAAAGACTTAGAAAGATGAAATATAGTAGTCTTCTAGAAAATGACTTAATTGTAGAACTTAATTCTAAACAAAGACTTACAAAGATGAAATATAGTAGTCTTCTAGTAAAGAATCAAAAAATGAATGTAAGCTCATACAATAGACCAATTCTTGGTTTCTTATAACCTCATTGCCTTACAATGAGATTTACCAATAAAATAACAATACTATCATACTATTTACAAATCCCTACTGCATTCACACAATATTTGATGAATAAGTGCAAACAAGATTAATCCTTTTCTTGAACAAAAGCTAACAATTCAAACATGCATAACAAAATATTTGATATGAGAACTATAAATGATGCTTGATTATTTTGATTCAAAAGATAGTGAGTACAATACCAAAGAGCAAGATGGTTTGATATTCAAAGTTGATATTCAAACAACTTAATTTATACAGAAGAGATACAAAGATGAAGTATCAAAAAGAATAAAACCCTTTTAGCTATTAGTGATCCAATATTAAATAGTTAGAATGTAACTATTGAAACAATCAATTTTTTCAATTTTTGGAGCGATGGTGAATAGCAAGCAATCCTAAAATGAATTCCTTCTAACAAAAGCTCCAATAATTATTAGGCACCATGCCTAATCAAGACCTCTCTAATAACCAAAATCTAGAATACAAGACATAAAAAAAAATACATAGATAAGTTCACAGGTTAGGTAATCTATTATACTTTTCATCTCGTGTTTTATATATGCTCTTTGAAGGCCAATCATGAGCTAAAAGCACATCTACATTTTGCAAATATTGTTGATATTTTGCATCAAGTATCACATTGGAATCTCTGTAGAAATTTTCTATACTATAATCTTCATTGACTAATTTGTTTGAATAGGAGTTAAGATAATTCATATCAATTTCATTATCCTTGCAAATTACAAGGAGAAGTGTGTGGATTACTATATTAAAGTTATCTTTCCATTATTTTAAGGTTTTCATTTTCTCATTATCCTCTAACAAATGGGGGACAACCCTATTGTCAATATTCAAGAAATAATTTATTTTTACCCTGGCAGTCTCAATTACAGTTTGCATGTATCCCTGCATGTTTCAGGCCATCTTGATAGAATTACAAGTAGGAAGGATACCAAGTGGGGTATCAGACACATTTGTAGATTCCTTATACATACCTTCTAAATTTGTAAGTTTGGGGATCCATTTAGTAAATATCCTCTTTATCCTATCTTAATCCCCATTTATTATGAGAATGGTACCATTCAAATTTATATATGATAAATGGGTGGTCTCTAACCTTCTCAAGATCTTAGAAAACTTGTGTTTCAGGATACATGTTGCTATGTACACATTATTTTTATGTTAGGTTTCTTGAGAATTTTTTATGTGTTCTTCCATCATTTGAACCTTTCTTTAAGCTGTTCATTTTCAACTATTTAATTATGAGGGGGGATTGAAGAGGAAGATCCTACTTCTTGTGTAGCTATGAGAAGAGATTCTTTTTTTTCCCAATAGTATCTATTTTTGGTTATATGATTCAGTGAGAGTTCAATGGTCCTTTAATAATGCATCATGCTTGTCCTGCAATCTTTGAACAATTGCTTTATTGAACTTGGCAACATCCACTACTAGTGAGGCGGCTTCAGGGGCATAAGTATTAGATACCCTCTTTACAATCAAACTTCCTTTTATATCCTTTGATGCCTCAATAATATTAGGTTTACTTGTATTTGGGGTGAAGGCACAAATTGCAAGGGCTTCCCATTGTGGGTTGAATCTTGACCCTATCAATGCCTTTTTTGCCTCTTCTTTAGAAGAGAATACTTCTCCTTTATGTCTTCTAATAGTGTCAAAAACAATAGTTGAAGCAATATCCCATTCTAGGAGCAGTAGCAATCCATTATCCTCCACCATTTTTCTTCCTTATTTAGGAGTGATCTTTTTGGATTCAAAATTCATCTCTGCTCTCACCTTGTTGGAAACTTCTTCATATTTTCTATAGGCACTCCTGCTTGTGCCAATTGAA
The DNA here is from genome assembly GCA_007258455.2 of Sequoia sempervirens. Classification (NCBI taxonomy): domain Eukaryota; kingdom Viridiplantae; phylum Streptophyta; class Pinopsida; order Cupressales; family Cupressaceae; genus Sequoia; species Sequoia sempervirens. The sequence goes on along the minus strand of VDFB02091679.1, from coordinate 95,380 downwards.
ATCTTGTATAGTATTCCTCCCTCTTTTCTCTTATGATAAAATCTTTGAATTCCTAGGATCTTATAAATTCATCATCATAAATGAATTTTGAACATGCCAACTCTTGTACATCATTGAGGTTTCCTCTCCCCATAATCACATCCAATCCATACCTTTTTTGGAGGAGCCCAAAAATGCTTGATCTTGGGGGAGATGGCATATACTACTGAACTTCATCCTTGGTGAAATGGGCATCATCACTTTCATCTTGACTGAGGGAATAATCAACCAACAATGGTGGTTGCACCCTTGGGGGAGAACCCACATTGATTATCTAAGGGGGGAGAAGGGGAGTGGTCTATGGTGGGTTTGATTACAAATTATCTCTAATAATAGGTCCTTGGGGCCTTCTGGTAGAAAGATCAAGTCTAGGATGCTGTGTTGGCTTGTCTTCCAAGGTGGGAGCTTTACCAACAACTTTGTCAAAATTTCTCAGAATTGCCTCAATCTTGGCAATTGGATCATCAATATCACGGAATACCCTAGGATAATCTTTATTTCTTTTTGTTCTAGTAGTCACTTCCTTAATAAATGCATCCCTTTTCACTTTTCTACTAGCTGTTTCATGATCATCCTTACAATTTCTTATGAAATCTTCACTGCCATAAGTTTGGTGAGCAAAAGTTTCACTCTTGATTCTCATCTTGACTAGGTGTATAAAACCTTCAGGGTCAAAATTAATGGCCTTCCCTTGATATAATTTATAATCCTCAAGCATTTCTTTCAATTTATCTAGGCCATCACTAGTCAAAGTGGAATAAAAAAAGGCAGTAATGTAAGGGAAAAATGATCCCTATTTTTGTTTCCTCAAATGAAACTTACCAATTTCATTTAACTGCCACATAGTTTTCATAAGTTTTAGTCTAGATGGCACATATCTGGGTAGTACATGGGGGCCCTTTGGGCATCCATATATTCTAATAACAATAGAACTACCATAGAGGTAGTAGTCTCCCCAATTATGTTGCACTCCTGATTTTGTCCTTCTATCTTTTAGCCTAAGGAAATCAAAAATTCCCTTGTGTAACCTAATTCCAGGAAGACCTAGTCTCGACAAGACCTCTCTTACAAAATGGTTCTCAAAGATGATATAGTTGGATTCACCACAATCTTTGTCCCAAATATGGGTCCAACATTGCATTGAGAGATCATCTCCCTTGTTATCTCTCATATTCAATTGAAAATCCTTGCTCCAATGACCCTTTCCTTTATACAAAAGCATATGACAAAGGAGAGAATACCACCTAAAATTCACCTCTTTACTATTTCTCTTAATGTTCACTAGTTTTTTGTGAATAACCTCATTTATAAAACTAGCATAGTCAAAGTCGTTGTTGACTAAAGGATTATGTATGTCAACTTCCATGTACATGAGATGTACCTACATTTTTGGGTGTGCATCTTCCCCCAACACTTGGCAAAGTGCCAAATATGTTTTGTTGAAATATTCTTCAAAATACTTGATGTCAAAAGGCCCAGATTCACTATTAGGAATTTTTAGTGACTTTCCAATGTAACCCTTTTTTTCTAAATCAAGGGAGCCAATGCACCCTAAATTTGTTTCTATCATGTCGGTAATTTTATCTAAAAGAGCTGAGATCTATAACCTTAATTGCAGCCATATGGAGTTGAAAAACTTGAGAAATAAATCTCCTATTTATCTCCATTAAGACACTTCCATCCAATGCCCTAATTACTCTAATATTTTCATCATATCCGAAAGCAAGATGTCTAATAAGTTCCACATTTACAAAGACATCAGGGACAACCGACTTCCCCAAATCATAAGTCCAGGCATTGGAGATAGGAGCATGGTGATTTCGTTTTCCATACCAATGAAATAATAGCCACCTAGTGAGTTTTTCATCCTGTTCCTTAAGCTCAACATCCCTATAGTCTATTCCTTTATCTATTATTTTGCTTACTGCATTAGGGACCTGAGAATGAACAGGTTTTTTGATGGGCCTGAAAATTGGAGCTTATCATCCTCTTCAAAGGGTCTTTTGGATGTAGAGGGTTGTCTAGTTGATCGACTCATATTTTCAGAATAATTTTAAAATAAATTTCTATGCTAACCTGTTAAGACTCTACAATGGTTTGTATGCAACAAATTATATAGGATTGATTTTCTATTTTGATATTTTAACAAAGGTGAACTTCACCAAGAAAGGCGTATCAATTTTTTTTATTATTGAGAGATAAAGTTGATGTAGAATTGATGTACCTCTGTGAATTTTGTTATTATGCTAGAAAAATGAGCAAATGAGATGGGCATTTACATTGAAGCAAAGGAATTTAATGAAGACAATTTATTCAAAAATGGAACCATCACCTTTCACATCTGTCATTACTCCTTGTTTGTGTGAGGGCAGTTCATTTATCTACCCGTTTATCAACTTTGAATGTGAGCCATCCATTTGGATGGAAAGTACAAATCTGAATGATGAGTAAAGCCTTGATTCACCTAGAGTTGATGCAACTGTCCCCTCACCCAATAGAGCTTGTCGACGTGAGAGTGCCATCACATAGTGTCCTTTTACAATTTTGTAACCAAGAAAAGGACATGTCATTATGGGCCCATGAACCTATGAAATCCTTTAATCTCCCTCTACGTCCCATCATTCTGTGGTGCTTATATGCAACATCGTCTGAAAGTCATTCATCTCATAGAATTAGTCTATGCTTGTGACACTTGTCAATCTTTTGTGATTCTGCAAGTCGTTTTACTTTTAAGAAAAATCCTAATGTGAAGGCACAAAAAGAAGTGGGGACCACTTCTATATGAGCAACTTAAGTGACCATAATACAACATATGCAAACTTATCCTCCAAAGGGTGTGTGAAATGGAAAAATGCATCTTTTTGGGCATTTTTGACTTCCTGGGAGCTTGTATTATGGTCAAGGAGATTATATTATTAGTATTTTCATTTTAGTGAATACATTTTATGTGTAAATTAATCTATAAATTTTATTCCTCTTTTATTTTCATTGATTTGAACTAATGTAGTATTAATATATATAATTTTATAATAAAATACAATATTAATATTGTGTATATTATAGGAATAAATAATATTATATTATTTATATGAATATGTTATATGTATATTATTTTATATATTATAAAAAATTGCAATATTAATGGAGGAAATGTATGCAAAGATTGAGCTATGATTCATCACCTTAAAAGTATGCTATCATTTATTCAACCAATGGGGTTTATCCGCGTGGGAATACTGTTGTGTTCTTCTGCAGTTCTGCGTTGTGAGATAGGATGTGCCATAATGGCCTCGTGGTCTTGCAATATTGCTTTTGCTTATAAGCAAGACCCTCCAAGAGGATTTTCATATCATGAGATCCTTCTTGGCTCGTGACACTTGTCCATTTTTTGTGGTTCCATAGACCTTTATGCCGCCAACGAAATTCTTGATGTGTAAGCCCAGAAAGAAGTGGGTACCACTTACTATTCGAGCAACTTAAGCAAGTATTGTGATATGTGCAGAATTACAATTAACAAAAATCTTACATAATTAAGATTTATAATTTGATATTTAGGGAAAACTTTAAGAAATCCCCCCTCGGTGAAGGTGTAGAATCCTGCCGAATCTTGTATACTTCCTGATAAAAATATTAATTTTAGAGGAAATTTTTTTCTTTTTTCATGAAAAAAAATAATGTTCATTGGCAAATGTTTTCTAATTGCTAGAAGTCTGTGGAAATTCCTAGCGAAATGCAATTTTTTTAAAACCACTAAAAATTTTCCATTGGCGATTAAAATATATTTTCAAGGCAATAAAATATTTTGATTGACGAATTAAACCTGTTTTCAAAATAATTTTTTTTGTTTGTTGGCGATTAAAACTTTTTTCCAAACTAAAAAATAAAATTCATTGGCGAATTAAACTTATTTTCAAATGATTAAGAAAAAAACATTGGTGAATTAAACCTAATATCAAACTAATAAAAAAAATGCATGAAAATAAAGATTATTTGCCTCATTATTTTCATCAACCATCCAAAAATCACCTACAACTATAACAGTTTTTTCAAAAAAGCATCTTAACATGTTTCATAATAGAAAAAGTAACCCTTCCCAACTAAAACCAATTCACAACTATCTGTATCTACCTTACATATTTCAACAAGCCAAAAATTTAGTACTAGTCTTGCATTAATTATGCAAAAACCCTACAATAACTACAAATTCAACTAGTGCTACCTGTTTCATAACCAACTTTCCTTGTTGCTTTTCCTTTTATCTTCCGCTTCCTCGCATTCTGTCATTTTGCTTTCATACACTTTTCCTCTGCTTTCACCTATGCTTCCATGCACTCTTCCTCCGCTTTCACCTGTGCTATAATTGCTTCCACCTTCATCAACTCTATAAAGAGCTTCAATGCTTGCCACCCTAACCTTTCTTCTTCCCTACATTGATTTTTAATCTCATCCTCCGGCCAATGCATGAAAGGGATGCATCCTTTTGCCCCTTCCAGTTCCACATTTTCAAAGCCTTCCCGGATGCCAAAACCTTCACCTGGAACTGCCCATTCAAGTATTGATTCTAATCCTTCCAAGAAATCTCTATGCACAATCATCTCCATCACTTCTCTCATTGTGCTTGTCGATTCCCCCTAGTCCAAACCCCATGCTATAATCAAGGAGTATACATCCATGTTAGTCATGTATCTGTGCTTCATATTTCCAAGGATTTCCCCAAAATCATCTGCACACTTTGTACCAACCTCCCATCAGTGAATAAAAACATACCCATTAATATTTTGTCAGAAGCTTCACCGTAAAACGGGTTTAATTGCCTCCTCGAACACAGAGTGAAGTTGGCCTCCATTTGAAAACTGTTGCAGCTACACCGCCACCACCACCACTCTTTTAGACTTTCTGTGTGCCTTCTTCTCCATGCCAAACTCTATTATTAACTTCACTAATCGAGGGCTGAGAGGTAATAATTTTCCAAACTCCGCACGTACCGATCTTAATTACCCATCTATCCTCCAGTCATGTCCACTTGTTAAAATCCGCCCACGATCTTCACTTCATAAATGCATCGTCCTTGCCACCTTTCCTATCTTAATTCACCAAAGTCAAAGTTTTAGTGGTTTTCCTAACCTTAGTTGCCACCTTTCCTATCTTAATTCACCAAAGTCGAGGTTTTGGTGCTTTTCCTAACCTTAGTTGCAAGTATTTCTTGGTCATCTTTGTAGTCAGTGGGTTGGAGGTTTTGAAAACTTTGAAACTTTAGACTTTGGTTCTAAGGTTTCAAATTTCAGTGACCATGCGACATTATGGACCATGACCGTTCGATGAATTTTCGATGGACAGTTGTAGTTGCATTCCGGAAGTATATCTCTCAAGCACTAGATTTGCAAATTGAAACCTCCAGAATTGCACTAGAACCGTTAAATATTTTACCGTTTAAATATTGGTGCTCTTGTTTACTGTTTAATATTGCCTAAGTCAGACCAAAATATTTTATGACAAAGCCTTAAATCTTAACTCTTTAATCCTGAGGGTCGAGTCTCGTCAACCTAGCGATGTCCCCATTTTAAATTATGCACATGCATAAAGTTTGTTTTAAAAGAGGGACTGTTCAATGAATTTTCGATGGACAACTATAGATGCATTCTGGAAATAAATCCTTGAAGCACTAGACTTGTGAACTGAAACCTCCGAAAAACTAGAACTGTTAGATTTTCAAAAATTAATGGTTGAGATTTTATTAATTATTGGTTTCAAAAATCAACATATAGTTTTGATCATAAGTGAGCAAAATTTATTGTAACTTATTAGGACATTGATAATGATTAAGGTAAAAAGAGACATTTAATTCTCTTTTCAATGTGTCGATGTACTCTACCTTTCATTTATTCTGTTGAAATTCTCAATTTGGCTGTGGTACTGGGCGGCAGCGCAGATAATGCCATATGAATAGCCAGAGTGATTGATTGGATAACTTTATATTGAAAACTGCACAATGTATTGTAGAATCGTAGATGATGATGTCAATAATCCAGTAATTTTGACAATTGACAGCTTGCGTGGCACTGTCAATTTTGGCAATTGACAGCTTGTCAGCTTGAGGTACAATTTGCAACTTTGCATGTAGCCAGCTTGAGGTACCGATTAAGTTGGATTTTTGGTTTGTGTGAATCACAATTATTACTAGTTATAGTAACTATACACAACCTCACATGTGACACGTGTGAGGTGTACAAGGGACTAGGCTGGTAGTGGAACTTTTGGCCGATAAACAATGATAGTGAGCACAACTAAAATCATTCTTTTAATTGTCATAAGGGTTTTCATTTTGTAGGGTTAATAACTTAATAAGGATTCAGGAAGAAGACGATGCGGTATTATTGGGGATGTTCTAAATTCTCTTGCCTCCAATTATATAGTTACAGAGTAAAAGACCAATTTCCTTGAAGTTCAGAATGGGTGGAATTGGAAAGAAGTTGATTTGGTTTGCTTGACTTCTTAGACAGGTTTTGAAGTCGGATGAGGAGCTCTGATGGACATAAGTGCTATCCCGATGCATGGAGGTTGCAAGTAGAAGATGGGAGTAGTTTTACTACCCCTCATCATCTACATGGTCGGTCAAAAGAGTCCCCTGCATTTATTTTGAGACACCATGGCCTACCAGGCAAGCCCCATGCATTTATTTTAAGTGCTCATCTTCTGCATGAGAGCAATTTTACAACCCCTCATCTTCTGCATGAGTCTGGTTCTGAAAGGGGCTAAGTACATTTTGTATCTTCACAACTCCCATTTCCCCATGTATTTATTTTCAAAGACCATGGCTGACCCGACAATTCCCATGTGTTTATTTTTAGAGCTCATGGTTGACCCAACAAGTTCCATTTATTTTCAGAGATACATGTATCACATTTACGTTTTCAACTTTTCACCAGCAGTCCAATAGAAGCTTGTTGCTTGCGCTTACATTTGTATTTGTACTATGTAATAATGTGACATTGTAATTCAGTTGTAATAAAATAAATGGTTGTGCTATTAATGTGACATTGTAATTCATTTTATTAAGTCCTTTTCAAGTTAAGTGCTATTAATGTGACATTGTAATTCATTTTATTAAGGCCTTTGCAACGTTAAGTTTCCGGCCCCTTGGCCTTGATGTCAATCCTAGCGCATTAAAGTTTAAAGCAAATTTAAAACACATGTTATATATCTGGTTTTGCTAAGTTTGGCTAGTTTGATTTTCAGCTACTACTGGTAGCTCTATTCTTGTAATTCTTTTTCTTTGTTCAATACAAAAAAAAGTTTAAAGCAAATTTAAAACACATGTTTTATGTTTATTATTTATATCATAAATTACTCAACCATTTGATGAACATTTTATGTATGGTTATAGTTGCATTCCGGAATGAAATGCACATAGTGCTATGCTTGCGAACTTAAACCTTCAGAATCACCCTATAACTGTTAGATTAACAAAGATCAACGGTTTAGAATTTGTTGTTAATGCAAGAGTAAATCATTAATGGCTTGTTTTAAATGTTGTTAGCCATGTACATTGTACTACCTAATTGCGTACTGTGTAGTCCGTAAGTAATGAGTAGATGTTTCGGTGTCATTTAGTTTGCTCATTGTAGTGCACCACCCTGTTCTGGGTTCCATAGTTCCACTTTCAACAAAGCCATTCTATTAACCCACTTTCAAGTTTCAACCCATTTTCAACTTCAAGAATCAAAATTCAAAATCCGAGTAAGTTAAAGAATTCTTGTGGCTACGTTTCATCGCTTGACATTTCTTAAAATCTTATTTTGTCAAACTTTGAAGTTTAGGTTTAGGGTTAAGAGGCTTAAGAATTAAGAAAAATTAAGGACTAATAGGGAATTCACAAATTTTATATTGTTGATTGTATTAGCATGTCTACCACCAGTACCACTAGAGCAATGTCGGATAAAAAAATACATTATGCAAAATTACTTAAAACCCCAGGTTTCACTTATGAATACCATGATATTTATGATCCTAAAATCTATGGTAGGCGTACCTCAAAACTTAGATTTTGATCTGAGAATAAGGTTGCAAAGAAAATGCAATTGCAAGTTAATAGTATCAATGCACTGTGGGTAACTGGATTAGGGTGCATGATGTTACATGAGGTTTTCCCTTGCCCAGAATTTATCATGGTTTGTGCCCTAAATTATGATGATAACAAAAGAGAAATTGTTAATAAAGATAGCAAAGAAGAATTGTTATCCATTAATGCAGAAGAACTTGGAAAAGTTTTTGCCTTGGGGTTTACAATCGAAGAATTTAGAAATGTTCACATTGACCTAGAAAAGCTTGCTAGTGATTATGAAGTAGTGGATGAAATGGAGAAAAATTCTCTCTTAAATAGACTAGTTCAAGATAGAAACAAATTGAAAGATGATCATAAGCCTCCTTATGATTTGGATATTTTTAAACCATGGGTTTAGGATACTATTTCCATGCTAGCATTTTACCTTGGACTGGATAGCAATTTGGAAGTGGGTGCATGCCTCCTTGAAATGGTGTATAATATCCATTATGGTGTTCCACATGCCAAATATAATTTTATTGAGCACATTGTAGAATCCATGCATAAACAATTTTTAATGATTAAAGGAGGTTCCACCAAGACATTTAGGTTCACAACCTACTTGTGCTATCTTTTTCTATTCAAATTCAAAGGAATGTTTCAGACCAACAAGCTTCACATTCAGCCCTATGGTAACAGTAATCCTGAGCAAAAGAAAATGGCTCCAATATATGAATGGACTACTATTATAAGGTTGCATGATTATTGAAAGAACTACAGTCATTTTGTAGACTAATTTTTGGCTTCATTGCATCAAGCAATTACAAATACTCCAATGCCTAGATTTCCTATGTCATGTAGAAACTTCATTCAACTAGGAAAAGAAATACAATTGGCTGATTGGTACTTAATGGAAGAATATACTATGCTAAGATTTTATGGATCGGAAGTACATCCATACAAACTTCCAATACATGTGACAAAAAGGGTTTTTGCTTTGGAATATGTAAGGTAGATGCAAAGTACTGATGAAAGACACTTTAGCGATAAGGGGAAGAAGACCTTATTTCCTTCTTTACCTTTTTCATGTGGAGGGATGACATTCGAGAGAAAATCATTTAGTGTGGCATATGATCTTTTGATTTTTTTTGATTTTGATGCTATCTGTCACCGACAATATGATCCATGTGACACCATTAAATCAATGATTGTGCTTAATAAGAATGTTGGAAGTAGAATTCAACATCAAAGTAAACCCTTGCTTGAAAACTTGAGAAACAAAGATTCTTGGGATGAGATCAAAGTAGCAATGGAGAAAAGTGCTGCTGAGAATGGTATTTCTTTTGAACAATTGTTAGCAAAAATTATGGCATTGCATCGAAAGACAATTAGGAGGTACAACATTTTTTATGAAAAAAGTCATAAACCATCTAGTAGAGTAAAAATGCCAGATTCTCTAGAGAAGGAAGTTATAGAAAAAAAATGGTCATGATAAAAAATTACTGCCTTTTCGTCTATGAGGAAGGAGCTAGGTGATCCAAGAGCTCTTACAGAATATGGAGATAACGAAGAAAATCTTGAGTTTAGAAAATTATGGAATATAGAGCATCCAAATAAACAAGAAGATGAAGAAAGTGATGATGATAGGGAAGAAGAAAGCCATGTCAATTTCAAACTTGGTTTAAGTGAGGCCACAAAAGAAACATTTACTATAGGAGCAGCCATAGCTAAAAAAATGGGTTATGAAGGTGGTGATTTGGGGTCCCAAGGACAAGGAATTCCTACAGTAATCGATGTACAACATAGAAAACTAATTGATAAATCTAGCCTTGGAGCTGATAAAGTAGACCAAGGGAAAACAAGTAGAGCCGAAACAATTCAATTTGTTAGAGCTTCAAATCCTCGTCCTCATGGTCAGACACAATCACAACTAGGACATTCCCATGGTGGAGGGCTTAGTGCAACTGACACTTCCTCTACTGGCGATGGTATGAGTAGTAGTATTAGTAGTTTTCAACATGTGCTACAACAAAAAATTACACACAAGAGGAAAACAAAACAATATACCACAAAAACACCAGGTGATCAAGGAATAGATAAGAGGCAAAGGATTTTGACAGGTCCAACTCCAAGTCACACTAGCAGTGGATCCACCACAAAGGAGTTATTTCTAGGCACTCCTCCAATGCCAGTTAGTCTGACTGCGACATCATTAGTAACTGCAAGTACTCCTATTCCTTCACCATTCAAGCATTCCATTGTTCCTGCATCCTTGGGTTTTGATTACATTGAAGAGTTTAAAAAGAAATCAGAATTGAATAAAAAAGAAAAGAAGCAACTGATGGAAAGTGTGTCTGCTTTAACTTCAGAGCCCGCAACAACCATGGTATTACCCACATTTGAAACAAGTAAAGGAATCATGGAGTACGCAATTCTTGTTCCCACAGTTCAAAATAAACTAGAAAATTAGATGGCTCCATCTGAATTCGAGGTGAACAATTTTCAATTGGATTTTTCTAGACTCAGAAATACTGACAAAATTAATATATCTAAGAAGAACAATGAATTTTTGTACACAACATTGCTAAAGCAAGATAGAGAGAAAAAAAGGTTACAGACTCAAATTGAAAAGTTGCAGGCAGACCTAGCAAATGAGAAAGCAAAGAGGAAAGTAGCATATAACAAGAGCAATGAATTAGAAAAAAATAATTTAAAAATTTGCCTCTACATTAACAAGCAAATAGGATAAGCAGAATGAGACTATAGTGAATGAACTGAAGCAAAGGCTAGATGAGAGCAACAAGAAATATGATGAGGAAAGATCCACTTCAGAAAAATTAAGAATAAGCATTGCAAATGGAAATGCACAGTGGGAACAAAAATTGGAGGAGAGAAAAAGAAATGAAAGATTGGAGGCAGAGCTGATGGAAGCAAAAAATGAAATTAAGTCTTGTCAAAATAAGTTATCTACATTTTGTAGAGAAACAATGAGGCATATGAAACAAAAGATCTAGGATGAAATAATGCAGGGGATTGATCATTTGTGTGACATGTTTCAATTGATTGATGCTATCAGAAAACATCATAATGAGCTCAACAAATATTTAATGGAGAACAAAAATGTGTTGGCATTAGAGAAATCAACAAATCAAATTCAACAAACAGTCTACAAAGCCAGTGACAATGTTTTGAAATCAAAAGGGATTACTAATCGGCTTGCTACATCAATGACGTTGTCATATGTCATTAAAAAGTGTTTGAGAATGTGTGAAATAGAGAAATATTTGCATTTGGCTGCAAACAAGATGAAGAAGGTGGATGAAAAGGTAAGGAACTTCACAGAGCTTGGTTTGTCAGAGGCTTTTGACACAAATGAGCGATTCGTTAGAAAGAATGATTTTAGAAAGAAGATGGAGGATGCAAGGGAGATTGATTTGGATCAATTTCCTCATAACCCAGATGTGGTGACCTATTTGGATTCCATCAAACCATTGCTAACCTTGAATGCAAAATTGAGTGAAGAATCCAAGACAGGTTCCAATTTGAATCATGAATTGTTAACAAATCTTCAAGTCAAACAACATCAGTTAGAAAAAATGATAATTCCAACACCTGAAGAGTGGAAGTTGCTAGAAAAGGTGATGTAGTGATTTAATTTTTGATAATATGAGTTTCCAAGTTCCAACTTAGCTCTGTGTAGAGTTGTCTTTGAGCAAGATTTTGCATTTCCAATGCCTCTATGTATTTCTTTATGTGATAATCAATTTAAAAGCTCAGATTCATACTTCAGTAATGTGTTGATGTTCAATTATCTGTATTATTTATTATATCATTTGAAGAAAAATTCTGGTAGTGGTTTCAACTTCTAGATACACTTTAAATGATTGTTGATGTTCATTGTTGTATATGCTACTAATACTATTGTTAATATGTTATTAATTTAATAAGCATTGAGTTGAGTGATGAATCGCTGAGCACATGCTCAAGTTTTAATTTGAACACAATTAAAATATGAACTATAAGGTTATTTTAATTCCAGGCATCCATAATCTTAGTGAAATTGCATTACAATTCACACATCAATACTCAATCTCCATGACTACTTAGCATATCCACTAAACATTTATATGAATTCATGTCATGGATTATCTATTATTGGAATTGGAATGATGAATTTTTGGTTAGTTTCATTGTTGTGGTTACTATCACTCAAAGTCGCAGTTTTGGTGATTTTCCTAACCTTAGTCGCTAGTTCTCAGAGTTTTATAACCTTGTCGTGGAGTTCTAAATTTTCATAACTTCCCGATTCCCTGACATGGTTGATGGTTCACTTTGTTGAGTTGCAAGTCTTTCCTGGTCATCTTTCTAGTCGGTGGGTCGGAGGTTTGGAAAAATTTGAAACTTCAGACTTTGGTTCTAAGGTTCCAAGTTTCAGCGACCACGCAACATTATGGACTTATCTTGCCTTAAAATTTCAAAGGTGTCGTCATCTGACACCTTATTGAATGCTATGCATAGACTAATGTAAAATATACAATACAATATAAAATATAAAATATAAAATATCACAATTTAATGGAATACAACATAAAATATCATCAATTATAGTTTGACTTTGGAATATAATTCATGAAGTGCAATATAAAATAAAATATCATGAAGTGCAATGATTCACAATTTCATTGTTCAAATACAATATAAAATATCATCAACTATAGTATGGAACAATGGAAACTGATCCTGGGATCCATGAAGTGCAATATAAATACCTAAAAGCTAATAATTCTATTTATCTTCCATTTCCCAAATGGACTTGAGGTCCTCAAACTAGCGTTCATCATCAGATAAAGTAAAAGAGTCGTCTTGAATTTGATTCCAAGTTTTCTCTTCATATTCTTCGGCCTGTGTCTCAAACTCAACATTCATTGCATTATTTTTGTCAATGTCATTTTTATGAGTCCCATTGCCACTGTTAGTGCCACCAGTACCAACCTTTGGAATTGGAGTGTTGCACAACCCAGTCCCTCTTCTTTCACATGTGGACCTCCAGATTATGAGTGCCCTTTCAAAAGGAAAATTTATGACATTATACGTATTTCCTTTCATCCTTAAGCAATTTTCCAAATTCTTGTCTAGTTTGTTTCTTAACTTTGATTTCAAAATCCCCAATGTACTAAAAACTCTCTCATCCTCAACCGACCCCAATATCATTGTTTGACATAAATCAGGATATGTACAAGATCATGATGGGCCAAAAAGTGGCAATATTATGGGTATTTGTAGGGTATGTGGCTGATGACTTTTTTCTTACCCAAAATTGATGAAAAGAAAAGGGTTTTTAGAGGAGATTCTCAGCTTTCCACCAATATAAATTATGCTTTAATTTGAATTTAATAAATAATTATTATTCATTTTCTATTAGAATTACGACTAAAGTCCTAATCGATACTCTAATTGAAAAACATCTATAACTTTCAAACGGTATCACATTTTTTGAATCCAAAAAATGCGTCACATTCTATGCTTCACATACTATAGGATTAAAAAAATAAAAATTAAATTTCATGATGTTTTGACCAAGTTAAGGTGGTCGACATACGAGTTTTTATATTTTTAAAAGTTGTAATAAAAAATTCATAATTAATTATTTACTTGGAAAAAATTACAAAAAAATATGCATCACATCCGGACATGAGTCCTCTACTTATATATAAAATATTATAAAAAAATATTATCATTTTATTATGGTTAGGGTGGTCAGACAGACAACTACTTCTTATTTTTTTCCTGAAATTTAAGTACTACTGTATTGAAAGTGCAATTTTTCACCAAATAGATTTTATTTATTTTTAAATAAACCTAGTGGTTTAGAAACTACATTAAATTTTCTACATATTCTATTCTTACATATTTTTGAAATAATATAGATAACTTATTCAAATTTTTACATCAAGTTTCCTAACACTGATTTTTCTGAATTTTTTGCCACTTAAGGGCCTGTTTTTTCCATGATGATCCTGCACATACCCATCAGCAAGTTTGAAATACTTTGATATTGAACCACACAATATTTCACTCTGACCTAAGTTTCTCCAAACCTTTTTTATTGATCCTGGTTCAAAGGCCTTGTCCTTGCCCATGGATTTATACTGGTCCTTCATAACTATTGCAAAACTCCTACATTGTTTTCTAAGCTTAGCTTCATCTAAAATTCCTTCTATTTTCTACTCATTGTATATTACAATTTTCAAAAATTGTTCGATCAAGATTTTTACCTGAGCATGAAAATATTATGGGTTATCTCGGTTTTCCCAAAATTGAGGATACGCAATACTCATGGCTTCAAGTATTTCATGTCAAGGGAATGTTTCACGAATCTCCGAGGAAAGATATTTTGCAATTTCCTTCAAATTATCACCGACAAATTTAACAATTCCTTTAAAATCTTCCTCATTAATAGCTACTTCTTTGCTAGAGCACCTAGCTATCTTACATTGGTACATTTGTATCTCATATCCACGTACACAGATAAATAAGTGCCTGCTTGCATTAAATTGTAAATAATTATCAGGATCATTCAAATTAGTAATTTTCCACCACATGAAATAATTTGCTCCATCTTGTGTTAGATCTAGATATAGATGATCGACGACCAAGCATGTATGTTTACGTAGATTTGCATATTCATTAATATACATAGTTTTGTCTTGGGCTTTATTCACAAGCTCGTTCATCACATCCAGCATGGGGAGAAGACTAGTTAAAGTCAAGAGTGTCTCTATATCGCTTAACCTATGTAAGAATTTAGGAGCTTTTTCTACTGTGCTGCGATTTTCATACATCACTCCAATCAAGGATTGATATTTTGAAAGAACTCATTGCGCTGGTCCATGCAGGGAGATCCATCTCATATCGACATCCTTGAGAAGCTTGTTTCTTAGTGTTATTCCCCCAGGAAAATTTTGAAATTCTGTGAAATGTTTAGGACTTTGGAAAAAGTATGTGTGGATCTCGTGGACTAGATTTTTGACTTTTGATACTGTAGGAAACTTGCTTACAATTTTGAATGCTAAATTCATTTTGTGGGCCATGCAGTGAATGCTAAGCATGTATGGTGCACAAGTAGTTTGTAACTTTGTGAAAACACTGGTCCTTTGACCTTGGATCACTGCAGCTCCATCAACTCCTACACACACCAACTTTTTCGCAATTGTCAACTCATCCATACCTGCAATTTCATTCAAAGATTTCTTGACTAGTTCAAATATATTTTGTGATGTTGAATTGTCCTTCATTTTATGAACATAAAGAAGATGTGCTTGGTGAACATGTTGTTGTACAATATACAAATGCATACAGACCCAAGAAGTATTGTCTACCACAGTAACTTCATCTAAAGATAATGCAATGAAATTTGAATTTTTTACTTTATCCTTTAAATCTTCCTTTTCCACTACAACAAGACAGTTTTCCCATTCCCATCCAACGTTTACTGACCAATATGAGTAGGGATAGTGGGGAACATTCAAATAAGATAATAAGCCAGAATATTCTAGGTAGTCTGTCATAGGACGTCCTCTAGACAAAATATGAAAAACAACACTCATCTGAATAGTTTTTGATAGATTTTTTGCTTCCATTACTTTTGCAAATTGAGCCTCAAGTGTACCTTTACATGCAACAATGTTCGACATTCTTTTTTCATGCTCTTCATAATCCGCGTCATATCTAACATGAAGACATTCTTCCTTTGATTTCCATCGTACGACTGATTCTTCCTTTATGTCTATGATTTGTTTTTCATAAACTTTACCGATATACTTTTCTATAGTGTCAATCTTTAGCTACAATGTCTTGGCTCTTCCAAATTTCCAACTACAAATCTTACATTTGGCCAATGTTTCCTTTTCAATATCATTTGCATTACCAATCCCCACTGGTACCATGAATGGGTACTTTGACAACCAACCAAGTTGAAAACTCCTTGTCATTTCCCACTCACGCCCCCTTTTTGGTTTATTTTTCCTTTTCTTGCTACCAACATTATCATCCTCATCCAAGTCAATTATCTCATTCTGGCTAACCAAGCCCAGGGTATCCCTTGGAACATCTTCTACGGTATTGCCATCCTGATTTGATACATTTTGATTTAAATCAATGACAATCTCAACTTGACCTTTCGGTGGCGGTGAGGTATTGTGAATGCTACCAATATTTTGTGGAAGAGTTGATGATGTAGCTCCATCTTGACCTGATGGATCATAAGCTTCAGAAATTCCAAAGTAAGACTATATGGTACATCTAAGTTTTTGGCGTTTTGATGGCCTCCCAGTCTCATCACCACCTTGAGGAGCGGTAGGAGTCTCTTCACCACCTTGAGGAGCTTGAGGAGTGGCAAGAGTCTCTTCACCACCCTGAGGAGCCTTACCACCCTGAGGAGTGGAAGGAATCTAAGGAGCGACAGAAGTCTCTTCACCACCTTGAGGAGAGACAAGAGCCTTACCCTTGTTGCTTGAGTCGCTCGACATATTCATCTCTCACTTCGAATAAAAACTGGAAAAAAATATCTTCTTGTTTAAGGACAACAAATAATAATATAGATCTCATTCCCTACTCAATATCATCTTTAAGACTGAAGCAAAAATGGAAAAGAGATAAATAAAACTTATTTTTATAACTAATAACACTATGAAGAAATGATCACTCACCTTTAAGTCTACGTTTTCGGCTTTCACTGACTTCCGAATCGAGAAGTAGAACCTCATAACTGAACAAAATGTGTAAGAATAAATGACACTTTTGATTGTATTTATATCAATCCATGATTCCATATTTGGTGAATTCTACGAGATTTTTAAATGGTATATTAAAAATTTGGTGAGTCCCGCGTGCTTATACAATGATACGTTGTAATTTTCAAAGTGAAGTGTGTCCTTAAATGTAATTATTTTTTAATGTTATTAGCGAAATAGGTCCTCATAAACAAATATTTATAAATTTTAATTGGCGAAATGGGTCTTCACAAGCAACTATTAGTAAATTTTAATTGGCGAAATGGGTCCTGATACAATGTTGTTTTAATAGTATTGGAAAATATGTAGGTGTTTTATTAAATGCTTTCGAGATTCCAAGTGAAAATATTAGTTGGTCCAATTGAAACGCATAGTTTGATAATGGCGAATTTGTTGCTTAAATATGCCTCATAAAAAAACTCATTGGTGAATGGACATGTGCATTGGACCTATAGTTCGTAAAATCAGGGCAATTTGGACACCCTGTTTGGTGTGAGAAATTCGTCAATTTCGACTTGGCCGATTCCTAGAATTCGCCAATTGGCGAAGATTCGCCACTAAAGTTTTCCCTATTGATATTGTTATAATACAAGTTTCATTTTTATGCTATGGAGGGAATTTTGGTGACAAGATTTAGGGGACTATGTTTGCCCAAGGCCTTTTATGTCTGCCTATGTTGGACTTCACAATTTGAAGGGAAATCTAGACAATTGCAACATAGGTTATCATTAGAAAGACTTTGGGAAAATTAAGTCTCCCCAAAGTATTACTGTATATAGAAATTACTGCCTAGTCCATCTTCCAGAACAAAATGATAGTAATTTATGATTTTTTTTAGTAGCTTTTTTATCATGTTGGCATTTTATTAGAGTGAGAACAATAGTTAAATCATTTGTTTTTATAGGAAAAATGACGATCTTATAGGTTGTTTTTGTTCGATGCAATTGGGTGGAGAGGTGAAGTGGTAATGCAAGATTAGATATATGGGTTTGTATAGTGTTAACGTGAGAGCTATATTTTGATGTGTAGGTGTCCATATATGTTAGGGACTGTTGTGTCAAAGCTGCAGGGTAAAAGCACAATAGTGTGTCACACTTTTGGCCAAACAAATGGTTCTGAGCGAACTATTTTTGGCCAGAAGATATTAGGCCGAGTGGCTTTCGGCCGAAACCATGTGGCCCTGACATGGTAGGCACATTTTTTGCCAAAGACGTTTCAACCGAAAGTTACTCGGTTGAATATGGTTGGCTAAAAACATGGAAAAAGTGAGCGTATCTGGTATTTATAGCTTGGAAATATCAAGACATTTTCGGCCGAGTATGTTTCAGCTGAAACATGCTCGGCCGAAAATGTCTAGTTGGCATCCTACATGGCAGCCAACTTATCATTTTTTAGAATTTTTTGAAACATTCAACTTTGACAGAGTATTTCTCTAGTTAGAATGATTTTTCCACAAAAAAATAAAAATACCCTTTTGTAGAGCTTAGAGTGGAGAATCCAAATATATAATTTTTTAAATATTTTGATTAGTTTTAATATATTTTATTTTTAAAATAATGCAAGTAGGTTTTAAAAACAAAAAAAAAGAGGCTAATTAGAAATTTAAAAAAAGATAATAAAACTTATTAAAAAAATTTAAATCTTATATGGGGCACAAGAAGAGAGAGTCTTCTTCAAAAGGATATATTTTATTTTTTGAAAATGATTAAAAAAATTGAAAATAGTTGACGACCCATGAAAACTATCAAATTTTGACATGTTTGACTTTAAAACGTTATTAAAAAAATATATATCAAAATTTGATTCTTTTTTCTATGCACAAGATATTAAAGTTACCTATTTGGAGAAAAAAAAATAGGGAGAAATGAAGTTTTTTTCAATTTGTTTCTTGACGGCCCGTAAAATCATTCTTTTATGAAATTTTCAGCATTCTAAAATTTATCATTAAATTGATAAAAACATAATAAAAACAATTTTTTTAAAAATTTAAAAAATTACAAGAATAAATTTCATCAAAATTTCTATATTTCATTAGTTTACACCATTTTGAAATTCAAAACATAAAGACCACTTTTATGTGATCGAAGTTCTGAATTTTTTTTTGTTATTAGCCGATTCCTTTTATAAAGTGTAACACAGATTTATGCTTTTACCTTGCATCAAACACAAATACTAATAAATAGTGTATTGTCTCATAGAATAAATCTGAAAATTATATAAACAAGAAGCATATTATAAATATTCTTCAGAACTAGAAAGGGTAAGCCTATAAGAAAGCTAAGAAGATTAGGTAACAGAGAAGAATAGTTTATTGTAAAAGAAGATTAAGTATATTGTTACTTGATTTCAGTTATAGCTATTTGCAGTTTGAGATCTGTATGACAGAGAACAATATGACGGGAGGAGAATGCAGTTCAATTCAGGATCTTGTAATGGAGGTAAAAGATAGAAAATCCTATGCTTCTACTCCTGCTTACCCAAAGCCAACTATTCAGAATGTGATAGATGTCAAAAAAGGCTATAGCAAAGATTCATCATTGGTGGTTGACGTTTTCGATGATGTTTTCTACCCGATATTATTAAATAATCCCAAAATTCTAAGAGAAAGAGCACATGCATGAATGTTGAGAAAGGTGAAAGACGGTGAAATAGACAGTCCCAGAGTTCGGATATGGACATCGATGCTTGCTCAGCACATGGTTCTGATGGTTCATCCCTATCTTGAATTAGTAGTTGTTTGTGTGAATCGATATGATCGAAATACTAGAAGTATTAGAGGGAGAGAGATGAAGGTAGTAATTGATGCGGATACAATAACGGAGATGTTGCAAATAGAATTTATCAATGAAGTGGATTTATGTACCTATACAAATTTGCAAATAGTTTGGCAAAGTAATGATAACCCGCTTGGGTTCCTTAGTTCAGAGCTTGAGCTGGAGCCAACGAAAAATAGAGATGCCTAATATTCCAATTGCAACTTCAAGTCTGAGATGCAAAGTGCAAGATATTGTGTCAATGGTAGGGTTTGTTTTGGGTGTTGAAAATGATATGGAAACACACGAATTTCAGTTGGCTATAATTCTTCGATTGAAGACATTTCTAAAAAAAGCAAGCATATAGGTTGGACTTTGCCGATGCAATTGTAGATTGTATACATAGGTAGCTAGTAAATTTTAATGAGTACACTTTCAAGTACCAGTCCTTTCTTTTACATTTGTTTGTTTATCAAAATCCATAGTTCTTCTAATGCAACATGCATTTAAGTATGGAGGAGGAATATGTCAATGTTCAAAGAGCCATTCCGGTTTCAACGTGGAATCATTTGCTTTTGGTGAGTGGTGATTATTATGAGTTTTTTGAGAAATTCATGGTGCCAACATTGACTAATCTTAATGGAGATGGAGTTAGTGTTAGAGTAAGCATTAAGCACATAAACTAGATGAAGGTTTCTTTGATTCCCTGTGATTAGTTTTTTGGGGCACATTATACAATGATTAGGGTTCATGGGTTTAAAAAGGAGTCGTGTAGACTTCCTAAATTTTTAATAGATCATGTCCTGGCCATAGAATTGGCTTGACATCTTGATGTAGTGGAATCAAAATATGGAGCAGGCAAGAGGAAGAGAGGAGTTTACAATGTACCATTCTCAAATGGAGGCATTATAATGAGGAAAAAACAAGTTCACGAGTTATTGAAACAAAAACTTGGAAACTTGGAAACTTGGATCTTGACTTGGTGAATGATAAATGGTTTTATGATCTTGATGATTGTTTGGGTAGGCATAAGATATCAAGAACAATTGTGCATGAGAAGATGCCATTGTTTGAGGAGCACTGCTCACCAATTGATGACTCGTCGAATGTGTATATTGAACTTGATCAAATACTAGTTCGAGAAATAGAAGAAACGGTGGGAGAAAAGTGGAAACGACTAGAAAAGCAAGATGAAAGGGCTACAGATGATTATGTAGAGGAAGGGAGAAATTTGTAGTGCCAATTCAAGTGCATTTGTCATTGGAACGCAAGAGGAAAAGAAGAAAGTTGAAGTTGCAAGAGGAAACAGATGACAAAGAGGACGGTGTGCAACAAACGCCTACTTCTGTTTGTGGCAGACTAGTAGCATCTGCCTTGGGAACAAGAGATGATGCAAAGGTTTCTTTGTCTAGTTCATTTCTAATATGTGAAGGTTTTGTGCCTAGTTCAGTGTCTTCTCCTATGGCTACAATACCTATTTTTACTTGTAGTCAGAGCATATCTTCTTCAGTTTGTTCTCCTTGCTTTGGAAGAATTCCTGTATTTTCTCCTTCAGTTCTTACAACCCCTTTATCAATGGTGAGTGGTAGGATTGCGGTTTAGTTCAACATTAAATAACCATTCCATATGGTTTTCCACAAGAGGAATATCAACAATGCAGATAAACCAATTTATAGGCTATAACAAGACTGTTTCAAAATGTAAAGGTTATTTGAATAGTCTAGAAAAATTGGCCACACAGATGAAGAGAGAGATTGAAAATTTGGTTCAGTTAGGGATCTCGTCACCATTCCAGAATAGAGAAAGTGTATTGTCAGAGAGAGATAATAAAACAGTTCCAAGAGAAACAATCTCAAAAAGGTTGGTTTGAAAATCTTCGCCAGATGCCAAGTGTAGCAGAAGTGGAGACGTTTTTTCTATCGCTTGCAGAGTTAGAATTTCAGATGAAATGTATGGTTCAAAATGCTCATAGTTTCTCTTTTAAGGAAATTATTTGTTTGGAACGTGTATTCAAAAAAATGAAAAATAGACACAAATCATGTGAAAGAGAGTGTACAAATTTGCAAGATACTTTTGAGAAACTGTAAACTTGTTTTCTATAAATTATGACATATGTTATTATTGCAATAGTGTTTTTTGTTTCAAGAAAATAGAAGAAACAGGGCCAATTGAGTAGTGATGCGGTATTATTTTCTTCTAAAGCTATATCTAATGATTATGGAATTAAGGGTTAGAGTTTATATAGATATAGCTTTCTAGAAATTTAAACGACTAATTAGTGGTCTACAGATCATATTGTATGTTTAATCTTAATTAATGACTATTGAAAAGCTGTAATAATATGTTTGAATTAAATATTGCAATCAAAGAAATCGATACAAGTTATTAATGCTCGTGCATTATCGGGAACTTTCATTAGTTTTGATTAGATTTTTGAATCAGTTTTGGTAGACACTTAACTATCGTGCCTCGTTCTATAATCAATCTCGAAGCAAGAAAATAGGATAACTGTCATGCATGATATTGCAAATCTTTGTCAAGTGTTTGGCCTAGCGTGTGTGTTGTACTTTCCATTTATTAGCACTAATTTTGAAGGACATGCACAATTATTGGATTAGGTTAGTTTAGCATAAACATTTGTGTAGGGACGAGAGCAACCATTTTATGTATTGTGAATATTTGAAAAGCAATAAGCAAGAGGGAGAACTATGAATAAATTTTTGAGTATAATTGCAACAAGTAGTGAAGAGTTAGTGCTTTGTAGAAATTGAATCAAGGCACCTTCACCAAATTTTATGAAATGCAAGCTTCATGGTCTTGGTCTGGGAGCGGACATCCAAGGAGTCACATGTTTGAAGCATCGGGCAGACAGGCAAAGCTTCTTTCTAAATTTGAGAAAAGAAAATCGTATGCATCGGCCCCTTATGTGCCCAAGCCCAATCTACCAAAATTTCTTAGTGTTCTAAAGGTGCAATGGAGAGACTCAATGATTGTATAAGACTTTGCAGACATGATCTTCAACCCCTGCAATTTGTCAAAGAATACAAAGAATTTAAGGGAAGGTACTTTTCGAGGATGCTTAACAAAGTGCGGAGTAATGATATTGAGTCCTTGGGGAGCTTGAAGCTAGCTCAGTATTTGGTACCACTGGTCCATCCATGCCCAAAGCTTATTCGTGTGTGTGCAGAGGCATATGACCACAACAATCATGTTATTTAGGGCCATAAGCTAAAGGTCAAAATTAGTGCGTAGGAAGTACGGGATATGCTTTATCTTCTAAATGATCCAAGTGTAGAGTTGTGCACGATAAAAACTCTGCAAGATGCATGTGATATGCAAAGGGACAAATTTAATTTCCTTAACTCCATCCTTATCGGCAATTTGTTTTGAATGTCAGAATTACCAATTCCTCTGGTAAGGTTTAAGTTTCAAGACATGAGGGATGCGTTTTCTATGCCCGCTTTCTTGTTTGGGCAATAGTCTGATGAAAATGTCCATGATTTCCAGCTCGGAGCTATCTTGCAACTGAGAATGGTGACGAGAGGAAAGCAATATAGAATGGATTTTGCACATGCAATTGGCGACGGTATGCATGCTTAGTTGGTGAACTTTGCAGCAATGACTACTTTCAGGTACTCCTCTTTGCTTATGCACCTTATGCTATATCGGAATCTCGATTTCTTCTCCCAGTATTTTACCATTAATATGACTGACATGTCTGCATACCCACACATGCTGATTCTGGTATTCGCCTGGTGCCATGTTTTATCAGTTACACAGGACTACTATGAATTTTCGAACTATTTCCTTTTGCCAACATTGATAGATGTGGGAAAGGAAAACCTTAAATATAGGTTGACGAAAACACACCGTCAGTGGCTCAAAAACTGTAAGATCAAGTGTGATTGGTTCTTTGGAGCCAATTTTACATTCATTTAATTCCACAATTCAAGGACGATCCATTTCGACTTCCACGGATGCTTACAGATCGGATTCTAGCTCTCGAAATGGCTCGTCAATTAGACGTGGTGAACCCAATTTTTGGGTCTGGAAAGAAAAAGAAGGTGATATAAGATCTAGGCTTCTCAAGGGGAGGAGTCACAGTACTTAAAAGGTCATGCGAAATGGTTGTTGATGTTCAAGACGGTGCAGTTAGGGGTGGACATGTTAAATGATCAATGGTATTATGACCCAGATGGTGAAATGGCTGCTCTGGAGACTATCTCTTCAACGGTACATGAGCCTCGACCCTTTTTTGAGTAGCGGAAATCATTACTAGTTGACAATATCAGTGTTTACATTGACTTTTCCAACGTCGCTATTGATGTTGCACATGCATGGGAGTCGTTCTACTAACCGCTACGAGTTTTTGATCCTTCAAGGAAAATGGGCAAGAGTCTATTTGTGCAGCTCATTGATCGGGACTAGAGCAACCAAAAAATAGAAAGCCTTTTGGAAATATAGGCAAGAGATTTATAAAACGGAGTTAAATTTTTACGATGTAGAGAATGATGAATAATGGGAGAGATTGTGGGATGAGTATTGTATATGCATAAAATTGGTTATGTTGATTAATCCTGACATTTAATTAAATATTTATTATTTAATTAATTTCTCTAAAGTACTTTATATATGATTAAATTTAATTAATTTAATTATATTGTTCATTCAATTTATTCTTCTGTCATGATTAAATAAATCATTTTTTATTTAATTATTTCACATTTATATGTCTACTTGATTAATTAAATAAATACACTTTATTTATTTTAATTAATTATCACTTTTTGAATTTAATTAAGTCTTTTTGATTTAATTAAATTTAAATATTTCTTTTCAAATTCTTTTACATACCATTTCTTAAAATGTTTAATTAAATATCTTTATTTAATTAAATATCTTCCATAACTTTTCAAATCATAATTAAAATTTAATTATGAAATCTTCAATTATTCTTCAAATCTGGGGTAAATATTCTATTTTAAGAAAAATCTCCATGTCACCCATAAATGAATAATTGAATTTAATAATTCATTATTTATCTTCTTCAAAATCTTTCCAAAATCTCATAAAAAAAATGATTTTTACAATTCATCTTTATCATCTCATCTGATCTCTTTTTCGAAAAAGGAAACAAAGCTTGCTCTCTGGTTTCTTCTATTTTTCTCTCCAGTCTTATCCATCTTCAACTATTTGATCTGCCAAGAATTTTCACAGTTGTTGATCACTTTAGCTAATAAAAATTCTTTGAAAACTCTATAAATATCCCTGTGAATCCAAGCATTGGTTACACCTACAACTTGTAACGCATATAGATTATAGATTACTTGCATTCTAGCATTCTAGCATCTTTAATTTTTATCAATTTCATAACCTTTAGTTTTTATCAATCATGTCTAGTATCAGCATAATCATGTCTTAGCATAGCATTGCATGCATTCATATTTAATCTCGTTCTCTAGGAAGACCGTTTGTTGAGCCTAGCCCAAGATCTGAGAGCCAGCTAGAATCTACAAAAACACTGGAAATAGAGGACGATAGGACGACATAAAAAAAAAAAGAAAGAGTTTGCACTTACTTTTATTTAAATTTTGTTTTTAATATAATGTTTTATTGGTGTGTTTGATTTATTTGTTTTAATCTACATTTATCACACTCTAAAATCGAACACACATTTCTGGCGCCCACCGTGGGGCTTTGCCCTATTTTTAACATCTATTTGCAAGTTTTTTTGACAAGGTTTTGCGTTTTGGAATTCAAATTTTTAGAAAAAAATTCCGTTTTAGCGCATCTGCAGGTTTTTGCAGCACATAGGGTTTCTTTCGGCGCTTTTGCAAGTCTTCCGGCACATCCAGGAACCGTTTTAGTGCATTTAGGGAACAAAATGACGCTTATAAGGAACAAAATGACGCATATACTCGGCTCAGTTTACTAAAATTTTTGTTGCATTCTCTTATAGCGCATTTAAGAGTTCTTTTAGCTCATTTAGGACTTTCTGTAGTGCTTATAGGATCTATTTTAGCGCATTTACTTGTTCTTGTGGCGCATATAGGTGATCTTTTAGCACATACAGGTTGTAACTAAACAAGGTTCTAAGTCTAATGTCTTCTGCAGACATAACCTTTTTCTGATTTAAAAAGAACCAATCTAGGATAATCACATCTGGTTTTTAAAAAGAAGCAACCCTAGGGTTGACATGGATTTAAAATGAAGCAATATAGGATAGCCACCATACAATAATTTTTGCAGTTAAAATTGAACAACTTATTTTTGTGAAGCAACATCTTCACATAGATTAGATCATTGTGATTTGGGTTTTAAAAAGAACATTGTCTACTGTGTTTGTGGCAATAGGTCTATGCTCTCCCTTTAATTGGGTGACCAAAATACCAAACTTGTCTTTTACATTCATGCAATTTCAATACTTTATTACATCCTTTAGAAGGCCTTCTCTTGTGGGAAAAAATACTCACCCAAGAGGAACGACCTAAGTGAGAACAACTAAAGCCAAGTTTTCCAATCCACTATAATAAAAAACAAACTCAGGGAAAGTCCACAATTCGATGGTAGTGTGCAAGATAACTATCCCTAAAGCCTTTGTTCTAAAGGTTGGGAGGTCTCCTAAGGGAGTTTATTATTGCTGCACCAAACAAAAACCCTTACTACGAACCTAGTGTAGTATCTCACCGTGTCAGTTTCTGAACATCATAATAATCATAGTGCAAGGGGAGGGAAGAATCTTCCCCCAAGATACTCACCATATAATTGCCAAGGACCATTTGCTCAGGGGATCCAGTATCCACTTTTGTCACTCTGAGGACGCGCCTGGAAAAGACAAAAACATGGGCGCCCCTTCAGGGGTGACACAGCTGTGTGAGTCGACGTAGTTTTAAGATGTGGGTTGTTGATTATTATGATGACCTACTTGAGTACTAAGAGTGAGTCTGTCTGAATTATTTTTTATGTGCCAAACTTGTGAAAACACTTTTTGAAAAAAATATTTGAGCATACACTTGATGTTTAGTATAGGGCTTAAAAACAACTGTTTTCAGAGTGTTTGCTGTGTTTTTAATCACACTAATTCAGATATAAGATCATCCAAAATGAACATGTCAAATTTTAGCTAAAACTGCTCGTAAGCTATTCAAAAAATTACCTTGGAAAACTATTTTAGCGTATATAGGGTATATTCTAGCGCATATGAGGTCTGTTCTAGCGCATTCACTAGTTAGTCCAACACTTTTAGAGTCTGTTTTAGCACATACGCTGGATATTCTAAAAATAGTTTTTTGGTCACTGTCACATATTTTCTGTAGCGCTTATAGAACACAGAGTAGTGCATCTGATACATATTGTAGCGCATTTGACTATTTCTCTGGTGCATATGTCTATTTTTACAGGGCATACAAGGAACATAGTAGCACATCTGTCACTTTTCCTGAATCATTGTTTTTGATAGATATGAGTTTATAGCATCCTCGGTCCAGTAGCATATCAACATTTCTCTCATGCTTAGGGAGTGGAAATCTACCAAACTTTTCAAGAAGTCAATTTCCAATAGAATCAAGGAACCCAAGAAACCTCTAGGTTACAAGAAAACCTTACAACGAAGGAAGTTTTTATACAAGAGTCGAAACGTCTTGCTCCATTACCAAAAATTTCTCCATAGGTACCAATATTTTGTTAGGGGGTTTACTGACGAATACGCTATAGACCCTTTAGATTCATGAGCTTATTTTCATAGATGAGCTCTATCACAACAACACAATCACAATCAACCTCTTGAGTTCAATTATATACCACAACCTTCTATTGAATATCCAACACATCCAAGTCAAATCCTTCAGTGAATTAGGCTATACTCATCATTCTTCAAAAACAAGGATCGAAAGCTTAAAAAGTGCACCTTTCAAACAAATTTCTAATTATTTGATTCAACTTCCCCAACAGGATTCTGATATCCTTTATCATTGGAAGCCACAATCAAGAATTAGGAACATTTTTTGATCATATCATAATATTTTCATCTTATTAGATCAAAATATCATCATTTGTGCATATTGAGATCTAAGTCTAGAAGAACGTTTCAAAATCGTATGCCTATTTTTACAAGATCTCAATATAATAAGCTAAAATAAGATATTCAACAAGAATATCATACCCGAAGAACTCAAGAAGAGGGTGAGACTAGTAATACCCTTTATAGTGTGAGTCATAATCCCCTTTTTAAAGACAACATAGGTGAAAGAGAAAAAAATCCATTCCCTTTCAACAAGGATGGGAGCAAAACTCCTGTAGATAGTGATGATGAATGGGATGAAGAACATCTTAGAGAGGCTGAGCAAGATCCCAAATTTCGCAAAGCCTTAGAAAATATTTTGGAGTGCAATAAAGAAAAATATTTCTTGTATCTAGCTGACAAAGGAGCTAAATTTCCCTATGATTTGATACTGAGAACATAAAGAGTAATCCTGATGAAACACCCTTGTCTGATCTTAGTGCCTTGACTCAACAAGTTAAAGCACTACAAGGAAAAATTAAAGATCTACAAGGGGGAGCCACAACAAAGACATTTATGCTCTTGATGACATCTGTCCTTATCATTTTGACTGACGTCTCAACATGATCCCATTTCCCAAACATTGTGAAATCCCAAAGTTCGATCGTTACAATGGGAAATCGGATCCAATCGATCATATTAGGGACTTTCAAAATATGACTTTAGAGTTTTCTCATGAAGACACATACCTGATGCGTTTGTTTCCTAGAAGTCTTGGAGGCCAATCTATAGAATGGCTATCAAAAATCACACCACCCATCAAGACATTTGAGGAATTGATTAATGAGTTCATATCACAATATTCCTACAACATACAACATCAAATAACCATGATTGATCTTTGTAAGGATAAACAGAAACTTGGTGAATCATTCATTACATTTCTTCAGAGATGGAGAAGATTATTGGCTAGATATCCACGCCACGTTCCTGAAAAGGACAAAATAACCACTTTCATAAACAACTTAGATCAAGAGATGAGCTATTGTCTTAATCGTCATTTTCCTCCCTCTTTTCAAAAATTGATTGAAAATTCCATCACCATTGAAAGTGCCTTGGTCCAAAGAGGGATAATAAAACTTGACAAGGACAATCCTAGCTCTTCAAATCATCACAACGACAGATCTAAGTTTTGGACTCGCAACAAAAACATGGTCAATGATGGCGTTGTAGATGTAAATCATGTCTCGACTAAGCCATTTATTCTTAGTGCTCCAAGTGCTCCTCACAACAATAACTATAACAACGTCAACTCAATCACAAATCAAGGAAACAATCCTCCTCCTCTGAGGAATAATGTGAGTCAAACTTTTACTCCCAACCAAGGGAATGCTAAAAATCAAGGTTACCGTGGAAACAATAACAACAACAATGTCTTAGGAAGTACCTCAAACACAAATCCACAACGATCTTCATTCTTCTCTAGCAGAAGAACTTTTACTCCACTGGGTCAATCTCTAGAATCTGCCCTTAAAGAGTTGATGGAAAAGAACGTTATCACCCTACCACCTCAACAAAATTTTGAACCCAGTGTGAAGCCTCCATCATGGAATGACGCATACTATTGCGAGTATCATCGGTGCAAGGGCCATCACACGAATAATTGTCAAGCCTTGAAAAATGTGATCCAAGATTTGATAGAAAATGACACCATCAAAGTAGAAGGACACCAACAATCAAACGAAGATCACCAAAAATTTCGCAACCCTTTGCCCAATTATCAAAAGGGCGAGTCTTCAGGAAAAAGTGTGAATCATATCAATGATCATATAATCAATCATATCTACATTGATGATGAATGGGTCAGCGTTATTAAAGTTAAAGAAAATATGGAATATAGAGAAGTCAACGCAGCAACAAGAGCGCAAGCTAAAGTTGTCTTAAAGGGCGTTTCTTCAAAAACCAATGTGCCCTTACCTCAACATCAATATGAATTAGTCAATCAACTTGGAAAAACTCCTGCTCAGATTTCTATCTTAGAACTCTTGAAGATTTCCCCAGCACACAAGGAAATTTTAGAAAAGGCCCTCGTTGAAACAACTGTATCCACCGATCTGGATGTAGACCGATTTCAAGCCATGGTAGGACACTTTTCCTCACCCATATGCCTTTCATTCTCTGAAAAAGACGATGTCTCCATGACACATCCCCATAATTCATCGTTATACCTAGAAGTCATGATCCACAAGTTTCGTGTCAGACACGTCCTAATAGATGGAGGTGTTGTTTTGAATATATGTACTATGAAGTTAGTTCAGGCTTTAGGATTTTCTGAGGACTCCATTGATCCCAGAAGAAAGATTACTATTAAAGCCTACAATGATGATGAAAGAGTGTCCAAAGGTTTAATCATGCTACCAGTTAGAGTGGGACCTGTTATCAAAAATACTTTTTGTCAAGTGTTAGATCGCAATCTTGCATACAACATCTTGTTGAGTCATCCTTGGATCCACGAGATGCAAGCTATCTCGTCCACATATCATCAATGTCTTAAGTTTCTTTATGATGGACAAGAGATCACAATACCAACTGACAATTCAAATAGTCAAACTTGTGCCAACATCAAAGCTAGTCAAGATACTTTGGTTCCCAACAATCGAGAAGCTCCTGCTTATAATA
The DNA here is from genome assembly GCA_007258455.2 of Sequoia sempervirens. NCBI lineage: Eukaryota > Viridiplantae > Streptophyta > Pinopsida > Cupressales > Cupressaceae > Sequoia > Sequoia sempervirens. The sequence continues at coordinate 65,077 of VDFB02091679.1, read as the reverse complement.
CTTCTCTCAAAGTTGATACGCAAATCAGTCAGTTAACCAAAAGATTCGACAAGCAACTACGGCTCAAGGACAATGGAGTAGGGGAGTACTCTCTCTGCCTTGCGAATCTACCTATATCGCCTTGATCACATGGACAACCCTCTATTGCACAACAATAGATATCCATAGCATCCACGTCATCGCAACCACCAACAGAGCCAAATACAAAGTTTAATGGACGATTTATCAAAGAACAATTCCCTATGGAAGATTCTGAGGATAGAGAATTTTTAAGTTGGCTCTATAAATATGAAGATGAAACAGTTCTTAATATCAAATTACCAACTAATCAATATGGTAAAGGATATTCAATCATGCAAAAGATGGGCTATGATGGTAATGGTCCTATCGGAATGAGAAAAGGAGTAGTTGAGCCTATTCACCTTCCAGGACTTGTTGCAAAGGATAAAACAGGACTAGGCTATGATTCTAACTCAAAAGAAAGACCACCTAAGCAGTTGCATGATATTGTCCTCACATTGCAAGAAGGGTCTGATACAAGGGAAGTTTGTTTGACAACAATTCAGAATTTTGTGGATAATAACTCTGACACAGATTCTGGTGAATATGAATGGGACACCATCTACAATGATGAGTTCTAGAGGGACAAAAAGGTTGATGTGGTACTCAAGTACACCTCAAATCTAATAGAAGGAGACGGGTCAGGGTCCCAACCGCAAGAATTCAGACTACAAGGTGACTATGATTCTAGTGATACCAAGTCAGATTTAATCAAACAAGATTATATTGATAATAGTACCATCATTGATTTTCCTCATACCTCGGATCCTACAGACAACTCCATTATGACCTTAACCATAGCCGATCTCATGCAACCCAATGACCTGCTACCACTGATCCATCCCAATCTCATTGAATGGGATTCATCTGGACCTATTGATCTACCTAGATGTTCCCAAGCGATGAATCTATCGTGAACTTCCTTTCCACAGATGATGCAAATGATTGTTCCGCTAGTGATTTTCGGCAAAGAGTATTTAATCAGGAGAGTGCCAAGTCTCCTAGCCGCAAAATAAAAATAAAAAGAAAGATCTAATGGTGAAAACCAGAATCTGGCAGTGTTAGATCAAACAAAAGATAAAACAAAGAGCGTATCGGATGGTGAAAACCTTTTTAAGGCACCCGATGATGGGATATTTGACACTCTCTCGGAGCATTATCATGAGCGATCACCTATCTTGATTGAGCCTACAAAAGCAGTTAATCTTGAAAGTTCAGAAAAAATAAAGATTCTACAGTTAGCTACATCAATGACGGATAAAGAATTACCTGCATTCATGGAATTTCTCATAACAAATCAAGTCAACTTTGCTTGGTCTTACGTAGACATGCTAGGTCTTGATTCTGATCTTATAATGCATCACTTGTCCATCAAACCAGGAGTTAAACCGGTGAAACAAAAACTCAGAAAGATGCATCCTCATGTTGCACTGCTGGTTAAAGAAGAACTCAGAAAACTCCTTGATGTGGGATTTATAAGATCAATCGACTATGCAAAATGGATCTCCAACATCATTCCAGTATCCAAGCCCGACAAAAGTGTCAGAGTGTGTACATATTTTAGAGATCTTAGTAAGGCATGTCCTAAGGATGACTTCCCTCTTCCAAGCATTGATACTATAGTAGATATGACAGCTGGCCATTCCATGTATTCACTAATGGATGGTTTTTCTAGTTACAACCAAATCAAGATCACATTTGAAGACTAGGACAAAACAACGTTCACATGTCTATGGGGGACTTACTGTTGGAATGTCATGCCTTTTAGTCTAAAGAATGTCGGGGCTACTTACCAAAGAGCTATGACTACAATTTTTCATGACATAATGCACACATTCATGGAAGATTATGTAGATGATATATTGGCAAAGTCATACACAAGAGAAGGACATCTTGAAGTGTTATCCAAAATATTTGCAAGGTTGGAAAAGTTCAAAGTTCACCTCAACCCCAAGAAATGTGTTTTCGGGGTCACATATGGGAAGCTCTTAGGATACATAGTATCAGCAAAAGGAATTGAAGTAGATCCTACCAAGTTGCAAGCAATCATGGAAATTCCTCCACCAAAGAATATCAGTCAGTTGAGATCATTACAGGGACGACTTCAATCTATACGAAGATTCATTGCACAACTAGTAGATAAAAGCGTACCTTTCACACATCTATTGCATAAGAATGTTCCTTTCAAATGGGACAATAAGTGTGAATTGGCCTTTCAATAGATCAAGCAGTACCTGATGAAACCACCAGTTCTAGTACCACCAAATCCAGACAAATCTCTAATCTTATATATTGCTGCAATAGAGACATCTTTAGGGGCATTATTAGCACAAGAGGACTCTACTGGAAAAGAACGTGCAATTTATTATATAAGTCGAACGCTTATAGGTCATGAAATCAACTACACTTTTATCAAAAAGGCTTGCCTCGCAGTATTCTTTGCATCATAGAAGTTTCAACACTACATGTTAACTCATACAATCAATCTTGTTGCAAAGATTGATCCACTCAAGTATTTGTTAAGCAAAGCGACATTGATAGGATGGCTAGCAAAATGGGTTATGATCTTAAGCGAGTTTGACATTCATTATGTTGATCGCAAATCAATCAAAGGGAAAGTTATCGCTGATCAACTAGCAGAAGCACCACTACAAGTAGAAAATCCCATGCACATTGACTTTCTAGATGTTGATGTCTTCACTGCAGAATCAAAGCAACCTTGGTCTTTATACTTTGATGGTTCTTTCACTCAAAATGGATCGGGGGTAGGCATATTCTTTGTCACCCCTCAAGGAAATACCATTCCTTGATCATATCGGCTAATGTTTCCATGCACTAATAACATAGCCGAATATGAAGCTTTAATTATTGGACTAAAAATAGCATTGGAATGGAGGATCACAGAACTACAAGTTTATGGTGACTCACAATTAGTCATAAATTAGATCAATGATGATTATCAAACCAAAGATGAAAAATTGTTGCCATATAAGAAGATGGTTGACAATTTCAAGAAGTACTTCATAGATATCAAGTTCATACAGATTCCAAGACTTGATAACAAAGTAGCTGACGCCATAGCCACGATCGCATCATTGCTACAACTCCCAGAAAATCAGGCTCACTATGAATTTATGGTGGAACAATCATTTGCACCTACCTATGACACACTTGAAAGTAAAATCATTTGCCACTTAGTAGGATTTGATTCACCTTGGTATGGCAAGATTTATCCCTACCTAAAAGATGACATCTTACCAATTGACTTATCCCGTAACCAAAAGCGCAACTTTATCTGCCAATCTTCTCGCTATACCCTTATCGCTGACACTCTCTATCGACACAGTCTTGATGGTACTTTACTTTGATGTCTTGAATGTGACGAATTTGACAAGGCTTTACAAGAAGTTCATGGTGGCATTTGTGGTACTCATTCAAGTGGACTGACCTTATCCAATAAATTGATTAGAATGGGTTACTATTGGTCGACTATGGAAAGGGAATCATTCACTTTTGTAAAGAAGTTCCCTAAATGTCAAATACATGGAAATCTCATCCATACACCAGCATAGGAACTACAACCGTTTACGCTGACCTGGCCATTCTCTCAATGGGGGTTAGATCTAGTTGGAAAGATTCATCCTTCATCATCAAATGAATACAAGTTCATCATCACAGCAACATAGTACTTTACCAAGTGGATTGAGGCAGTACCTCTCACTAAGGTTACCGAAAAACAAACATCATCGTTCATACTCAACTATCTCATTTGTTGGTATGGCATTCCCAACTCCATTATCACAGATAATGGACGACCATTCAAGAATCAGGACGTTGATGAACTTTGTGAATGATTCCATATACAAGACAGATATTCAACACCTTATTATCCACAAGGGAATGGCCAAGCAGAGGCCTTGAACAAAACAATACTGAAAATTTTGAAAAAAATTGTCAATGATGCAGGGAAATATTGACACATTCAACTTAATACCACATTATGGGCCTACAGAACTAGCATTTGAACGCCAACAAGAGCAACATTGTTTTCTCTTGTCTATGGAGTAGAGGCTATATTACCTCTAGAAGTTGAGATTCCCTCACTTAGAGTATCACTGAAAGGTCTCACAACAGATGATGAATACAGAGTTTCTCAACTGCAAGAGTTAGAACTCCTTGATGAGAAGAGACAATGAGCAGCTGATCATTTGAAAGCATATCAACAGATGATGTATCGTAGCTATAATCACAGAGTCAAGCCACGTACCTTTCAGGTTGGTGATCTTGTTCTAAAGGAGAACCCATGCAATCAGCAAGACAGAGAGAAGAAAGGTAAGTTTGAACCAAATTGGCTGGGTCCTTACGTGGTCATCGCTGTATATGGTTCAGAAGCACACAAGCTGTCAACACTAGAAGGGGCCTGTTTGACAAACCTATCAACAACATGCACCTGAAAAAGTATTATGTCTGAAGCAGTCATCATCATCCGAAAAAGTCCTGAAAAAAACCACAAAAACAATAGAAAAAGTCCTAAAAAAACCACGAAAACAACATAAAAAGTCCTGAAAAAACCACGAAAACAACATAAAAAGTCTTGAAAAAACCACAAAAATAACAGAAAAAGTCCTAAAAAAAAAATCTATAAAAATCAGAAAATGTCCTAAAGAAAAAAAAGAAAAAAAGAAAAAAAAGTGAGAGGGTGAAAACCTGGCAACAAGCAGTCTATTGATAAGGAAAATAGAAAAATAAAATAAAAAAGAAATCAAAAAAATGCAATAAAAAAAATAGTGAAAATCTGGCAAACAGACGTTATTTGTAGCTCTCCATCTATTAGTTCATGTTTTGCATTTAACTTCTCAGCCTTCATTTCATGCATCTTTCCATCATCTTAGGGCCATACTAGCACAATACTGCCATCATTTGTCTAAAGCGATAATGTCTTACCATGGCTTGATCATTTTACATATCTATTTCGGAAAGTTGTGTCAATACTGGGGGCAAACATTGACATACTGGGGACAATCAACTTTCAGAGTTTACTGAAACAACTAGACAATGACATAGAATCCACTCATGCAAACAAACAATCAAATCCTATGAACAACTATCCAATCATTGATCCATAACACAATAGTTTTCAGCTAAGTACCATATCATGACTCATATCTAGATGATCTAAAATCTGAATAATGTTTGGAATAGTAGTATTATATTTTGAACAATTGTTGTTTGACTTTTTCGATATCATCTCTCTGGAGCACACTCGATGATGTACTAAGCTAGAGTGGTGAGGAAAGAGGATGATTTTTCTTTGTCTGTTGTCTTGAGGTTAACTATCAATTTGGTGCAAATAGGTCGCGAGACATGATTTCTACAAATGTATCATTGATGACAGTTCCACATTTGCATTAGAAAGTGGTTAGTCTTTGTCTGTTTATGCAAGCAATGCTCAGGTCATCTTGGTTCAATTATACCTTGATGCTTGTGTTCACTTGCTATATCAAAAATCATGAAAGTTGTACTTAGGTCATCTTTGGTGCTAATTTCCCCTCTGATTCTTGTACATACTTCCAACATTTTAAAACTCTCTATGATGATTCAAGAAAGCTAACAAAAGGCTCAACAAACGGTTGGTTTCATTTAGCTGCATTTCATTTAGATCAATGTATATATCTGCATACTGGATTTGCATCAAAGTTTTGAAAGGTTGAACAAAAACATCAATGGCTGTCATGTCTCTTTGGACTATTTGTGGAGGACATTCGGACATTTTTTTCTCATTTCATTAATCATTATCATTTCATCTAGGTCCTGTACATATCCTCTAGTTCATCATTTATCATTCATTTGTTTTAAAGTACTTTATCATTTAGTTATCCATCATTATGCATTTGGCATTTTTCATATCACATAGTTTCATTGCATGCCATTGATCATTCTCATATCATTCATTTTCATGTCATTTGGATCCTTTCATTTATCATTCATTTCCCTATTTCACATCATTCCTATTTTCTTCTTACTTATTATATCCATATCATTAACTTTTATCATTTCACTTCATTTTGACATTTTTTTTCATTTCACTATCATTTCATTATCATTTCCTCATCAGTTTTGCATTACATTTCATTACACTATAATTTCATTGTATTATCATTTCATTACACTATCATTTCATTACATTACATTTCATTACACTATCATTTCATTGCATTCTCATTTCATTACACTATCATTTCATTGCATTACATTTCCTTACACTATCATTTCATTGCATTCTCATTTCATTACATTTCGCTACATTATCATTTTATCATTTCGTTTTATCATATCATATCATTTCATCTTTTCATTTCATTATCATTATCATTTCATCTCATTATTATCACCATGTCATTACATTTCATTACAGCGTACATTTCATCTCATTATTGCACTCATCTATCATTTTCATATCCTTTATTTATCCTACCTTACATGCATTTATCATTTTCATATCATTTTCCATAACCGAATCCGCGACATCATATCATAAACATAAAGATCCATTTTCCATCACATCATCATTATTTATTGCATTCAAAAAATCCAAAAACAAAAATTTCATACATACATTACATTTCCACATCATTTTCCAACACATTACAAGCATTTCAAAAATACCATTTCATACTTTCATTAATCACAACATAGGTCATCCACTTGCATGACATCATTAGTACACATCATAAATTATCATCATGAGCATATCATAACTCATCTTGCATATCATGATCAGTCATCAAATCATTTACATACATATCAAAATCCATATCACATCATGTAGAAATAAAGGCACATCCATATCATCATCACATCAAGGCAACACATCATCAAAACTCATCACTATTGCATATCATCACTCATCAAAATAAATACAAATGTCCAAATGTCCAATGAAACTCAACAATATCGAGAGATACATGAGATATGATAAAAAACAACACATGTCCCCACAAAATCGAATACATCAATAATCCTGTATCAATGGCTCAAGGCTAGCTGGTGGACCCCCCTGATGGAGCTGGTCTCAAGGATGATGGTCTGCCACTCGTCCCTGCATTAGGATCTCGTCAAGGCCCTGTAACCCCTCTGCTCTATGTCACTGTTTGTGATCTACTCCTTGTCCTATTGTGGGACCGTGGGAAAGGCTCTCTGCGCTTAGGAGGACACAACTCCTCGTATCGAAATCGATAGTACTCAGCCTCGCTAGCCATCTCAAACCCCTCTGCAATGGTCTCTCGTAATGATGCACTCTCAATAGTTCCCATAAGTCCCTGTACCACACCCTTTGCCTCTACTGCCCACCATCTGAATGAGTCTCTCTTTGCAATAAACTGGGCTACCTATGGGTCTGAGGTAGGTGGAGATGCATGTTCCTGTACCTATTCCTATACCTATGCCTGGGCCTGTGTTTGTGCCAACTGTGTCTGGAGTTGTGCTACCAAACCCTGAGCCTGAGCCAACTAGCTCTGTAACTGCACCTGTTGTCCCTGCAGTGTCTGAACCTAGGCCTGTAGCATGTCTATTTGCACCTACTGCGCTGAAGAGGTGACCCTGATCACTGTCTGCCGGCTGGTATCACTCCTCGACCTCTATACACCCTGAGAACTTCTAGCAATATTAGTCATTTGTCTCATTGCTCTCTATTCCTCCCGCCCGCCATCTCTGCCATCATCCCCATCATCATCATCTGAACTCTCCTCCTCTCCACTCTCCTCCTCATCTCCACTATCCTCCTCTCCTCCGACAGCTGCCTGCTCACCACCTACCACATCCTCCTGTCTCCCAACTCCTTGTTGAGGTGCCACCAAAATGGGTGTTGGCTCGTCTGGATATGTAAATCGTGGAAATGGATGTGTATGATAATAAACTGAATACTCCTCTGACATACCAGCATCAACAATATCTAGTATGGGATCCCATACCTCAAGTTGAAATGCCATATACTCTGTATAAGTGACCTGGTAAGCAGTGCAAAGACCCCATCCAGGCTCATCCTTACACCGTCCATAGTGTGCAACACCCTGTGGCATACCCTGTGTGAAACCAAACTATCTTTGTACTTGTAGGGCCAAAAATCTCTCTATGATGAATGGTGTGCAACCTATCAAAAATCGAGGTATACCTACAAATGACATCTCTAGGTGATTTGTATCCCAAACGTCACAATCAATATAAGGCCTCCATATCACCGCATCCATGTCATCCAACGTCTGTCTCCAATACTCCACCTTGCCCAACTTGGGCTGGACAAGTGCAAACGAATAAGCATACACATATGGCCTACCTGGCGGCCTAGCCCTTGGACAAAGCGGTCTAGTAACAACAATATGCTCCCATGACCAGATCTGGAGTAGAGTGACACCACAAGACAAACTTGATGATCCTCTATATGCGACTTGGTGCAAGTCATGATATAGATGAGCTAGCATGTAGCTCCCCTAGGCATATCTCCTTGGCTGCGCCATCATCTGCTCGATAATCCTCCCCCATCCAACTGATAGCCCCTTTTACCAGCGATCCAGACAAAGGAAGCCTCCAATAAAACACCTAACACTGTAGGTAAGGTCGGATAACCTATGAATTCTTCCCGCGGCACCCAGTACCTTGCTATCTTTGTGTCGCCATACACCCTCCTCAGTGCATCTATCCCACCCAACTCCTTGTGATCATAGAACACAAGGGCACCTACCACCGGGATCCCCAAAATCTTGTACACATCCTCTGGGGTCACCGTCAACTCACCAGTCGACAAATGAAATGTGTTATGCTCAGAATGCCATCTCTCTACTAATGCAGTCAACAGTCCCTTGTTGATCCGAATTGGAGGCATCGATAATAAGGATCCAAACCCACAACTCCCTATCAACTGCACATCGGCAGGTGTCAAATCGTGAATCCTATCCCAACCCATCGGGAAGCGTTCTCTAATCTAGAGGTTTTGGAAAACCTCCTATATTTTGGTCATCACAAGGAAAATCAATCAGACTCATATCATCAATTCATATCAAAGAAATCTATCTACCTCAATTAGATTCATATCAAAGGATCCATATCAATCAAGTGACACATATCAGATTCATATCAAAAGACCCATATCAAGTATTCTATCTCAAGAAATCATATCAGGCCATCAATGCAAAAATCTATCTATCTGCACATAAAATAAATCTACTCTATCATCATTTACTATTTGTTTTCTATCGCATGAAGCAAATTTATCAACAAACACAATCATCATCCTATTTGTACTTCAATCATGAATGCAAATATGTTTTCACTCAAATCAATCTACTATTTATTTTCTATCATTGAAAGCAAATTTATCAGAATTCATATCTATCATCTACTCTTTGTTTTTCATTCTTTTAGAAACAAAGTTATCAACTATCTACTCTTTGTTTTCTATTTCGGGAAGCAAAGTTATCAATTTATCAAACATGATGACATGACAATTTTACTATCTATTGACCAAGGAAGCAATAATTCATTATCATTTTCATCAAAACAACATTCTGTTTAAATTTTCCTAAAAACGCTACTCTGTCACCTAAAAGCACTAAAACCCTAAATGTGCTACAGTTTCCCCCATATGCACTAAAACTCCATATGCCTAGTTCTATGCCCTGAATGCGCTACATCATTTCCTAAAAGTGCTATTTCCCCAAAAGCGCTACTTCATTTCTCAAATGCGCTATTTCACCCCCTAGATGCACTAAAACCCTGTAAGCGCTAATCTGCTACCTAAATGCGCTAATGTACCCAATTCAACCCTAGCCTCCTATAAGTGCTACTTCCTTTATCGAATGCGCTAAATTGTCGATATCCTATAAGCACTATTTTATCACCTATTTAAGCGCTACAAAAATATTCGAATGCGCTAAAATATTTCCTAAAAGCATTAAAACGACACGTTTAAACCTAAAACCATGCTAAATCATCCAAAATCGACTACAAAATGATAAATTTCAAAGTACAAAGGGTTGAATTGACTCACCGATGGTCCATATGCGGCTAGTCGTTGATATCGGCGGGACCGCTCAAATCTATGTCGGTGATACGGGATCTCCATCGCACCACGTCACTATCAGAGCAAAAGGTTCCTCAAAAGTTAGAAAGTGCAAATGACTTTTCTTTTTACCCTTTTACCTTTTAATGGTCAAACCAAGTGGGTTTTTGGTGGCATTTTTTTTAACTGGGGCATTTTCTTTTCATCATTTATCGGGAGCTAAATCACTGCGTCCCTTTCATCATCTGGCTTTTATCATCAACATTTTCTCATCATCAATGATTTACCTCCCGAGGGGGCATCATCAATATCAGAAACATATCAGAGTCAGATCAGGGGCATATCAGTTAAATTTTTCAATCAGGGGCAAAATCAAACACTTCAAATTTTTTAGAAAAAGCAAGAATATTTTCTTTGAAGCAATGCATTTCACACATCACTTCAAAGAGGGGAAAAATGTGTATGCATAAAATTGGTCATGTCTGATTAATCATGGCATTTAATTAAATATTTATTATTTAATTAATTTCTCTAAAGTCCTCTACATATGATTAAATTTAATTATATTGTTCATTCAATTTATAATTTTGTCATGATTAAATAAATCAATTTTTATTTAATTATTTCACATTCATATGTCTACTTGATTAAATAAATAAATACACTTTATTTATTTTAAATATTCTATTTTAAGAAAAATCTCCATGTCACCCATAAATGAATAATTGAATTTAATAATTCATTATTTATCTTCTTCAAAATCTTTCCAAAATCTCATAAAAAGATGATTTTTACAATTCATTTTTATCATCTCATCTTATCTCTTTTTCGAAAAAGGAAAGAAAGCTTGCTTTCTGATTTCTTCTATTTTCTCTCCAGACTTATCCATCTTCAACCATTCAATTTGCCAGGAATTTTCATAGCCGTTGATCACCTTAGCCAATCAGAGTTCTTTGAAAACTCTATAAATATCTCTGTGAATCCAAGCATTGGTTACACCTACAACTTGTAACGCATATAGATTATAGATTACTTGCATTCTAGCATTCTAGCATCCTTAGTTTTTATCAATTTCGTAATCTTTAGTTTGTATCAATCATGTCTAGTATCAACATAATCATGTCTTAGCATAGCATTGCATGCATTCATATTTAATCTCGTTCTCTAGGAAGACCGTTTGTTGAGTCTAGCCCAAGATCTGAGAGCAAGCTAGAATCTACAAAAACACTGGAGATAGAGGACGATAGGACAACATCAAAAATAGAAGAAAGATTTTGCATTTATTTTCATTTAAATTTTATTTTTAATGTAATGTTCTATCGGTGTGTTTGATTTATTTGTTTTAATCTACATTTATCACACTCTAAAATCGACCACACAAGTACCACATTGAAGAAACTCTTGTGAAACAAGAGGAAGAAGAAGAGGTGGAAGAGGGTGGGGCAATAAAGGAGGAACATGTTGTTTAATAGGGAGAGAAAGGTATAGTGCAATGGAAAAATGTGGTAGGCGTCGAGGGTGGGAGCTAGGTGTCACTCTACAGTTTTCCCTCTAAGCGAGACAAGAAGAAAAGGAAAGTGATAGATAAAGTCTCAGAGCGTGAAGAAGAAGAAAAAAGTGTGGGAGAGAAGAATGGATCACAACCACTCTCTGGGGTCACACAACAAAAGGTAAGTTTGATTGATGTTGTTATCTATAAATATTCTTCTTTCTTGACTTCTTCAATTCCTGCTATTCAAGAATCTTCTATCTTGCTATGTTTTTGACACCTCCTCCTATGCTAATTTCATCTTCAGTGGTGGTTGCACAATCATTGGGTATTCCCTTACGTGGCTTGCCTCCTTTCTTTCCATCTACCTTGCCAATCCATTCATCAATTGACATGGGAATAGTGTTGGTTGCTTCAAAGCAACAATTCACCATTCCTTTTGGGCTGCCACGAGGATCTCCCTTTGCCAAGGAAATAATACAATCACCAGAACAATTCCATCGATAGATGGAAATAGTTAGAAAGGCCCACAAGGCCCATTTAGAGAAGTGTAGAGGGAAAGCGACGAAGACGATGGCGATGCCCCATATGAGATCCTTTTTCGACCCTAGCCAACAATCTCTAATGATTGCACATACGAACCCTATGTTCATCAAGCTTCAAGAACAAATGCAACCAGGGGATTATAATGTTCATGTAGTATGTCCGAACCTTAATTAGGTGAGGCCCCAAGATAAGGTTGACCTAATGGAGGAAACTCAAAAATCTGTTATGACAGATTATCTGAAAACTAGTTGTCACCTTAAGAAAAAGGAAGAAAAGCTCGACAGTGTCAAAACCACAGTAGACTAATTAACTGTCAAGGGAAAGGCGAAGGAGGCAGAGCTAAGGAAACAAAAGAGGGAGATATAAAGTTATGTTTGTGAGGAAGTATTGAAGCTTGAGGCACAACAAAAAGAAATGTTGGAGGTACAAGTATTTGAGCTAATAGCCCAAGTCAAGAATACACAATGAGAACTATGATAGGAGATAGATACTAGGGATCAACAATTCTTAAAATTGAGAGAAGAATTGGTTTTGAAGTCCCAAGCTACAAATATCCTTTCTATTATCTGTGAGCTATATGTCTCTTGTTTGGAAGAGATAAAGAACATAGCTTCCAACCTAAAACCAACACTACAATTTATTGTTGATTCAAAAGCATTGAGCACTGATGTAGCTGATGTTGTGAATCAAGTGCTCTCTTTTGTATCACAAAAGGTCATAGAATCAAAGTTGCTAGTAGAAAAATTGTATAGTGCAAGCGACAAGATGCTTCGAAAAGTAGGTATAAATGACAAAAGACAGACATAAGTGAAGGTAAATCAATTCTCAAGCTGTAAGAAAGCTATGTCGAAGTGTGAGGCACATTTGGATGAGTTTGCAAAAGGTAGTACATGACATAAAGGGATATATTGAACAACTAGTATAGTTGGGGCTGTCGTCCTTGTTCCTTGAAGACAACACAATTTTTTTGGATAACCAATTGAAAGAGCTTATAGTGGGTAAACAACAAGATGATATTGTGTTTAGAGCTATGAGTGAATCAGTGATTTTTTTTGTGGCTAATATTCGCCAATTCTAGCTAATAGATGAAATTTGGGAATCCAAAATTGGCTAATAGTTCGAGATATAGCGTGACTTGAATCACCACATTTTTACAAAAAATTATTATAGTCTTATTTAAATCGCCAAAAAAATTATTTTATTAAAAAAATTAACTCAAATGTTAGCCACAGTATTTGATACATGATTACATCAGATTCACCTAAATTTTATAAGTATTGTAGAAATATGTATTAATTCAGTAATAGTATATTATAATTATTAGTTGTCTTAGGGCCATATTTCAAATCTTTAGTTTCCACCATTGATTTATAATATTATAATGGCCCTCATTTTATTCTGCGAGGTAAACTATACCCACGATTTGTAATGCTCATGGAGCCCGAAATTACTTTTGGATCACTGATCTCCAATGATCCAATTTTAGGTTGTGGCTACATTTTACCTCACAAAATATAATAAGGGTTGTTACATAAATGATCCATGATAAATTTTGAGCCCTATGAGTATTACAAATCATAGATATATTTTACCTCATAGAATACAACGAGGCTTGTTAAATTATATTTTAAATTAATGTTGACAAGTAAATATTATAGTCTACCCCTTAAACCCATCAATAATTTCCACCCTCGAGCCCCTACTTTTCCATAATAATTGTTTTTTATTGGAAGGATTCACCATCATAATTAATGCATTTTCCTATTATTTTTTTAAGATTCGCCAATATTTTCTACAAAATTTTAGTGATGTAAAAAAATTGCCAATAAAATTAATATTTCTTTCAAAAAAAGGAAAGATTCACCAATAAAAATTAATATTTTTTCCTAAAAAAATGAAAGATTTGCCAATATTTTTTATCTTTTTTTGAGGGGGATTTCTTAAAGTTATCACTAGAGTGAATCACCCAATGTCTCTAAGCTAGAAGCTTTCCTATGACCACTTGTTGAGTTAGAGTACCAAATGCGGATTGTGGTGCAAAAATTAGATAATTTCTCATTCAAGGGAATTATTGATTTAGACAGATTCTTTTACACATTGAAGAGGAAAGTATGAGTGGACATCTTTGTAGTGCACTCTTGAGAAGATGTAATTTTGAGGTATGCACAACTTCTAGCTTTTTTGGCAAAGTGTTTTGTTGCTATATTGGTCTCTGTACTGCCTTCCGATTTACTAGAGAGATTTATCTTTTTTATATTTTTCGTAACTTTGGTTTTCCTCAATGCTTCCATGTGGCAATTGGGTAGTCATTTTTTGTAAAGAAAGTCTTGAGAGTATTCAGAACCAACGCCAACAAGCCATGTGGCAGCTTAGAATGTTATTTGATTTAGTAACATTTTGAGGTTCTCGAAAAAGATAAAAAATTAAGAGATATCACCATCTAATTTAATGGACACCTGTCAATAAAGCGCAATAGGAATATGATGTTGTCTATTCTTTCGATAATGTTCCATTGTCCTTGCACATTGCACATTATTTTGTTTTAGGTCTATTTACAATAAATAATTGTTCAAGGAATTCTTATTTCTATAAATATTATAGCTTAAACTAATGTTAGCAACTATTGGAAAGTTATAGTGATTTTTTTGGTTATTTAATTAGTGCTGAAAATTGATATGAATAAAATATTTATAGTTAGGTCTTGTTTTCTAAATATTAATTGAATGATGATTATAATGTTTATTATAAATAGAATTTGATTATAAATAGAATTTGACTAAGATGTATAAAAAAGACTTCAAGTTAGAGTTATAGTTATGCTTTCAAAAAATGGAAGAAAAACTTAGTTTAATCACAACTAAAAATGATACTTGTGTTTATACATAGTCACCTATACTAACATTACCACTTACAAAGGTTGTAGTGGAAACAACTAAATTTAGGTACTTCACCATGGACATAAGTGGAACTTTTAGCAAGTAGAGCAATCCTCAAATCGAAAAAGGCAAGTGGGCATTGGCCTAAGGTATAATTAATTAAAGAATGATAGAATCACCAAATCTATGTATCAAATTGTATGGCTTGTACAGTATGATGCAAATGTGTTTGGTTTATGATGGTAAATTCTCGTGCATTTGTTGTCACTATATCGAGTATTTTTCATTTGCTTACATCTTATTTTCTTGTTGTGGTGTGCAGGATTGATGCATGTCTCAAGCATCTTAATTAAATTTTGCATTGAATTTCTAAATCATTATAAAATAATTATTTTGAATGGTTTTATAACAGTTATGAATATCCTAATCATTCTACATTGTATTATACTTGTAATTGTGGTTAGACTATGCCTAATATTGATATCAGGCTAAAGATAGAACTTAGGATGGGATTCAAGGATTAGTATGAGAATTATACTTATGATAAGTGTTGTGATTAGGATTATTTTGCTTAGGTCTATTGTCTTTCGACAATAATGTCTGGCTTAGCTTTTTGGAACTATGTATAATCATTTGTTGACTAAAGGATTATAGCTTGTACAAACATAATTTTGTATAGCTAATTATTAAAGAAATTTTAATGCAAGATTTAGGGGTAAGGCTTAGATTGTGATTTACAATCAAAATAATTATTATGGCTATAGCTCTACCCCTGTCCCTCTTTCATTGAAATAAAAGTGGTTGCCAATAATAAATATGATAGTCATAGAGACAAGAACAATCATATCTTTTTATAGATAATTGTAATTAGTATATGACAAATGGAATTGATATTTCTATAAATACATATTTAAGATAGAAAAACTTATGGCAGTACAAATACTCAAGTGAAAGAACATATTCTAATGCAATATTTAAAATATCTAGAACAAGTTGGGAAGAACAAAAGAATTAGATAGTGATAACTATTTACTGAACTAATTTCAAGAATGAGAAGTTATTAGTACATGCGTGTATTCGAGAATGATATGGGTTTGATAATATATACCTTATATAAGTTGAGGCAAGTAAAATCAATTGCAACTTTACAAAGTAATGATTAATTATTAAAAATATACATAGTTCACTAAACACGTTAGTGGATAGATCAAAAGTAGTGCTCAATTTATTATAGTAATAAATATAGTATTGTTCTTAAAATACCAATAATAATTACTTGCATTTTCTCTTGTGTTATATGTTTCAAGCATGACAAAAGAAAAATAAGAAAAAAATAAGTAGATTGTTATTATTAACAAGGTTTTTTTAGTTTATTTGCTTTATGTGATCATTTTACATGGTGCTACACAAAAGCATATTGGAAGAATTTTCTAAAAAAATGCATTAGGTTGTATAGGAGCGAATTTGTACCCCTTATGTAAATTCCCCTTTTACACAACCTCACCTTAGAAAATCAAATACGAAGCCAAAATTCCACATCACCCAATTGCCTTCCTTCCACTAGGCATCTGTCTGTTGTGTCGGTGAGAGAATATTTGTTGGGGATGCGCGTGCGGCGCGCAAATGTCCGTACGACGTGCTTCCATCCCTAACAAATTCCTACGTCTGAAGTTGGCAAAGGCATTACACTATCGATTGGGGACAAATTGTAACGTCCCTCTTCGACCAACCGACCCAAAAATGCCTTATTCTTCCTCATTCTTCCTTCAAATTGATCCATTCTTCATTCAGTCCATCTTTGGGCATCTTCGAAGCACTTCATTTCACTCTCTAACATTCACTTCACTTTCAAGCAACACTTCAACACTCCATTGGCAGCAGTAGCACTCCATCAACTCCACATAGAAAGTGTGAGACAAGCTACAACAACATGGGCTTGGAGTCTTGCGAGACCTCCTTTCATCATAGTTGAGGTTGTGGTGACCTTGCCAAGTCCGCATTCTCCTCCATTGTCTAGTTAGCTTTTGGGTGGAGGTGGTAACATTTCGCTCCTCTCCTTTTGATTTGGTTGAGTAGCATTTTACTGTTTTGTAGTGTTTATTGCAATCTCTACTTTCTTTACTTCTTTATCACATATTTCTATCTCATTGCTATTTGGTTGTCCATGGAGGTGGAAACACCAAAACGGGGGTTTAACTGAGGTAGACTCCTATACAGCCCCAACCTTTTCCCCTCTTTCTTATGTGTAGGTGAACATGCACTTGGAGCTAGCTGGCGAACTGGCACATTGGTGAGATCATTTTCATCACTCTAGCTTTCATCTATCTACTTTATCACCTTGATTTATACTTTTTGTACTTTATCATTTTGCTTTGTTCCTTTAATAATAAATAGCTAGGTCGTTAGTTTGTTTTTTGATAGCTTAAATTGTACTTTTTGTCCTCTAGTCATACTAACGCCAGCGCACTCGAGAGACGCTAGTGTGTTGCACTATTGTCCTAAAACTGCACTATCATCCTTGGACAGAGAGTTGTCTAAGGTACAATATTGACTCTAAAAACCAGCTCATCTAGCCTGAACTTGGATTTTGGGTCTGAAGGGTGATTGAAGTACTTTATATTCCTCATCATTCTTGATCCCTATCCAAAAAACCCCTTTAGAGTGAGGTAAGTTAGAGCAACCCTCGACTCTCGGCTCTCCATGACCTAGAGCCTTGACGTGGTTGGTCCCCCTCTTACATTTTTGGTGAACCTGATGTGAACCATTTTGGTTTCATCTTGCAGAACTGAAAGATTCTTTCCTTGTGTTCTAGGAGCATTGTAGGTGTGAGCATTATGGAGCCTTTCACCTCACAACCCAACCTGCAATCCCTAGTAGGCTTAGTTGGAAGGTTCTGTAAGTGTCGTGTAACAAAACCTTAATTGGGTCACTGTCTTATTTTATAACCTTTTGGGGGCCTTGTGAAAGTATCATTTAGTGTGTGTGATGGCCTCTTTTCTGCATCAACCTATTCCCTTTGTGTAGCCTATGAGTACTAGTCCAGGTATAACCTTCACCTCACAAGACATGCCGATGGATTTTAATAGGGAACCGTCTCCTCTCTATATCCCTATGCAAATCAATGATAACATTGTAGCAGGTGTTCTCGTTGACTCGACATCTCAGGTAAATAATATAACTGAGATCATGTTAATTAACTTTCTTCATAAAGATGGGTACAATGCACCTGTGAGCACTATCCGTACGCACAACGGACTTTTCATACCTCCTCTTGGTAGTATTGTTTTTTCAGTGCTTGTCAGACCTAAAATTGTAAACCTTTTTGTTTGATATAATCCCTAGGTTTGAACTATTCAGAATGAAGCTAGGTATCCCCTGGTTAGTAGCTATGAACGTAGTTCCCTTAGTTGTGCATAAGTGTTTGAAGTTCATGCATGAAGGTTTCATACATGTGATCCACGAGACTGGATATAGACCACTAGTTGAGCGTGGTAGTTACTCCTTAGATTACTTTTGGCTGACACCCATTGGTCCTCTCCTGCCTAGGAAGGACCTCTTGTACCAAACTTAGCAGAAGTACAAGAAAGGGAACTTAATGCCTAAAGTGAGGTACCCTTCGTCACCCTATGTAGTTTCACATAGGGCTTGCTTAAAAGCTAACAGTGATGTCTCTGTGGCTCGAAGGAAAGAAGGGAAGTGCCCTCAGGGATCCTCCTCTTCTCCTATTGTCCAATCTGATGCTCCCTCTTTCCCTGTTGTGGTGCCACCATATTCTATTCCTCATTTGTGAGAGAATCCTATGGTTCCTGCTTAACAAAAGCCCAAGCACCCTGCGTTTGAACTTCATGTCCTGCCCATGGAGCCTAGGCCCATTTGCTATGGCAGAAGAAAAGGTTCCCGTGGGGAATCCTCTATGTCCTAGCCTCCACGACCTCCTACCGCTTCTACTCCAAAAGTAGTAAACAAGAAGAGGTCCATTGTTGAGGCACTAGAGATGACTCCCCTCATTGCTTATCAACCTACTCCTACTCTCATTCAGGAGTCTGTCCCTCCACTAGAAATGGCTATAGTGGACACTCCTATGGCTGAGTAGGAGTCTTTCATCCCTTCGCAACTCTCAGCCTCTAGCTCGAAGAGTCACATAAACTTCCTTGCACGTGAGTGCAAGCGCGAGTGAAAGGCTCTCACAGTTGAGTAGGCCACTTTATAGAAGAAGGAAGAGGAGACAACCGCCCCTATATCAGGGCCTCCTGTTGTGTCCTCCTCTCTCCTCCCCTTTTCTTCCATTCAACCAAGCTCCGTATCACTTTCAGCTCCTGTTGTGAGTGTGTTTAACCCCAAAAAGGTGCAGGTGTTCATTGCTCCTTCGGTTGAGCCACCCTTGCTGATGTCCCTTCCAGACATCTCGCCTTTCCCGAAACCCGTGGACATGATGAATACTTCAGTGGTGTCTACTGTGGTTTTCTCCTCCTCCTCTTCCTTTGCACCTCTTGCCTCATTTGTGGGGATTTCACATCACCTGACGAAACAAAGGGTGGAGGATGGCCCTTCCAGCAATGGAGGGCGTAAGAGGAGCCCACCTTCTCTGAAGGGTGGTCCTACACTAGCTTGTTTTGTCTTGGTAATAGAACAAGTCCTGGCTTCCCTTGAGTTCATCACTTCTCTTGAGTCACTCAATGAGCCAAGCGGTGAATCTCGGGCACAATCCTCTCCTTCCATTGAGGTATGACATGGAACTCTAGTAAAGTGCATGTTTAACTCTTTGGATGAAGTTTTGGCCTTGTCAATGATCTTCGCGAAATTGCTAACCATAGCTTCACAAGATCCTACCAGAGAAGACCTTGCGAGGACTTCGTCCTTATCCCTTGTTGTGGGAGGGTTGAAATCTCCTCCCCTTAATATTCCACCACTACAAGCTCCTCCTCCTTCCCCTTATGATGATCTAGAGTGGGAAGCGGATGACCTCTTGGTCGATGAGTATTAGGGGGAGGCCTCTTCTTTATCTTTAGATTATAAGTGTGTTTGTTGTGATGTGTTCCCCCGTACTTGTGCTATGTGTTCCTCTATGACCCTTGTCACCCTTGTTGGTGCTTGGATACATAAGTGATTTTGTGTCGTGAACCTTCTTCTATCTGTATCATCATTCTTCCATGTTTGTGTTTGATTTTTGGAAAATTGGGGATGATGCAAAGTGTTGGGGGCATTTAGGCTCCCCTTCCATGTTGACCCAATTTTTTATTTTTACTTTGTCTTCTTGTGCATTCTTCACATGGTCTGACATAGTAGGGGGTTGATGACAGTTCATTAATATACTATTACTATACCTATATATATTCATGAGTAGCTTTGAACCCAAAATATCAAATTACCCCTGTGCCCTTTGTTTGTGATGTCTTTGTCTCTTTTAACGTTTCTTTTATCTTTATCTCTTCTTTTCTTGAGTTGTCCCTTGTATGTGTGACAACACCATTTCTATGATGCTACGATTTTCAGAAAACGCATTCGTCGCCAACGAATGTTTTCCCAAAAATCCTCACAAACATTTCTTTTTCAAAACTGCATTCACAACTAGGACCCCTAATGTAATGTATTTCCTTCATCATGGGTTCACACAGAAAGAACTTGAGAAATTTTCTTCGGGGTGGAAGTAGCTTTGATCTTCCCCTCGCGAGGGGGAATTTTATTCCTTTCGAATTCCTTAATGAGGTGAACATCTTTTGAAAGGATTCCTTGATGACGAATTGATTTGAGAAAAAATGTCTTTTTTGCACTTTTAAACAGTGTGTCCCTTGAGTGGACCCCCCTTTTCACGTCAAGTTCCCAAGGGACCCCTTTGAAAGCATTCCAATTTGTTCATAGTCTGCATGACTTTCCACTTGATCGCCTACGTGGATACTTTATTTTTGGGTAAACATGTCACTTTGCAAGTGCGCCTATGAAGCGCTTTCCAATTTGACTCTGCAGAGTCTCTTGGGTGTCCTCCATGTAAGAGATCTTGGGGGACACCTCCTTGTAGTTCTACGGGACTATAAGGTGCTTTCATCTAGGTTTCCTTCATGTGAGATATCTTGGGGGATACCTTCTTGCAGGTCTACGGGCCTGTAAGGTGCATACTTCACGGGGCTTCCTTCATGTGAGAGATCTTGGGGGCTACCTCCTTGTAGGTTTGCAGGCCTATAGGACACTTTCATCCTACAAGTTTTGTCCATCGTTGGTCTGAGGGCCTTTGGTGTACCTTGTGTAGCTTTATAGTTTTGTGGGGCTATGGAGTCTTTTGTTCAAAACTCCTTAGGCAACATACCTATGGAGTCCTTTGCCTTCCCTGTGCTGTCAAGCTCACTAGATCGCGGTCTGCTTCCTCGACGGTTCAGGTATAAATTTCTAACCCTACTAAATTTTTGATCTACTTTACCGAAGCACTCATTAGTACTCATGCTTGCTAAAGTGGGGGGAAAATGTATAGGAGCGAATTTGCACCCCTTACAAAAATTCCCCTTTTACACAACCTCACCTTAGAAAATCAAATCCAAAGGAAAAATTCCACATCACCCAACTGCCTTCCTTCCACTTGGAATTTGTTTGTTGTTTCAGTGAGAGAATATTTGTCGGGGACATGCACGCAGCGAGTAGACATTCGCACAGCGTGCTATCATCCCTGACGGATTCCTGCATCTGAAGTTGGAAGAGGCGTTATACTCTCGATTGGGGACAAATTGTAACGTCCTTCTTCGACCAACCGACTTGAAAATGCCTTATTCTTCCTCGTTCTTCCTTCAAATTAATCCATTCTTATTCAATCCATCTCTGGGCATCTTCTAAGCACTTCATTTCACTCTCTAGCATTCACTTCACTTTCAAGCAGCACTTCAACACTCCATTGCAACAACACTCCATCAACTCCACATAGCAACTGTGAGACAAGTTATAGCAGTGTGGGCTTGGAGTCTTGTGATACCTCCTTCTCATCACAATTGAGGATGTGGTGACCTTGCCAAGTTTGTATTCTCCTCCATTAGCTAGCGAGCTTATGGGTGGAGGTGGTAACGTTTTTCTCCTCTCCTTTGTGATTTGGTTGAGTAGAATTTTATTGTTTTGTAGTGTTTATTGCAATCTCTACTTTCTTTACTTCTTTATCACTTATTTCTATCTCATTGCTATCTGGCTATCGGTGGAAACACCAAATGGGGGTCTGACTGAGGCAGACCCCTATATAGCCCCAACCTTTTCCCCTCTTTCTTGTGTGTAGGTGAACGTGCACTTGGAGCTAGCTAACGAACTGGCGCATTGGTGAGATCATTTTCGTCACTCTAGCTTTCATCTATCTACTTTATCACCTTCGTTTGTACTTTTCATACTTTATCGTTCTGTTTTGTTCCTTTAAGAATAACTAGCTAGGTTGTTAGTTTGTTTTTTGGTAGTTTACATTGTACTTTCTGTCCTCTGGTCATATGGATGCCAGCGCGCCCAAGAGGCTCCAGTGCATCGTGTTGTCGTCCTAGAATTGCACTGTTGTCCTTGGATAGAGAGCTGCCTGAGGTACAATATTGACTCTGAAAACTAGCTCACCTAGCCTGAACTTGGATTTTGGGTTTGAAGAATGATTAAAGTACTATATAGTCCTCATCATTCTTGATCCCTATCAGAAACATCCCTTTAGAGTGAGGTAAGTTAGGGTAGCCCTTTGCTCTCGACTCTTCGTGACCTAGAGCCTTGACATGGTTGGTCCCCCTCTCTTACATAGGTGTGTCGAATTATCGCACTATGAAGCTGGGTGAAGGAAATGCTCCGATTTTCAAATGTTTTATAACTATTGAGGATATGACACGTACATGCAATGGCTTTCATCGAACCAAGAAAGATGTCGAGAATTCGATTGTTGAAGCTGCAATAGTTTTTTTTAGTAGCAAGGAAAACAATGTACATCAATTTGAGGTAATTGTAGTATAGTATTGCATTGATCAAAATATTTAAAATAAAATTTTGTAATATTTTAAGAAAATTGACCTTTTGAACTAGAAAAGATTACTGCATAATAAATAACCTGACAAGGTAATTCTTTATTAACCATTTCTTATTACAAAGTAGGAAGTTTGTGGGAAAGCAGGAAGTTTGTGGGAAATCACTTCTTCGACAACTTCTTGCAGATTGTCGTGTAAGTATTGATTCAGTGAAGATTACTTATGAGAGCAGAGGAAGCGTGCATAATCCACCTTTTACTACTTCAATGGAGATTAATGGAGTTCCCCATGTGGGTGCAAAGGAAAAGAGTAAAAGAGAAGCAGAAGAAAAAATAGTTGCTTTGGCTTACCATGCACTTAAACAACACATTGTTCTGCATGGCTAGTATTTTTTTTGTTTGAATTACAGAGTAGTAGATCAATGACATCAATTAAGTATTTTTATAACACTAGCATTAATTTTTATATGTTATCAATGAATTTACTCTTCTCAAATTTGTTGTAGATTGTAATAGGTGTAAGTTTGTACATGGCAAAGTTACATGTTCAAGTGTGGATGAGAAGTTTGACATGATCATGAAAAATATGTTGCCAAGTGTTATGAGAATATTTTGTTTTCACTAAAAACTATTATTTTGTTTTTACTAGGATCGAGAGATAGTTTTATTGTTTGTAAAGTAGTTAGTATTGCAGTATTTGAAACTAATTACAAATTTTGAATATATTTCCATATGATTATAATTTTATTCGATAGGATTATATAGTTGTACATAATATAGCATGGATTCCCATTATTCAATGCAAAATCAGTCAAAATTATCTAGTTTTTAAAAAAAGAATCAAGATACATTCTATTAGTTTTAAAAAACCATAAAATGTGATTAGTTTTAGAATACCTAAAATGAATATAGAAACTTGTTTCAAAATTCTATGATTTTTGTATTTATGATTGTTTTAGAATTTTATATTTAGTATTGTAAGAAACATACAACAAAAAAGTAAGTATTGTCTGTTAGCTCTTAAGGATATTTTTATATTGTTTATGATATTGAATAGAATGAGTATAACATGGGGATTATTTTCAATATTTTGGGATATATATAGAATAAATTATTCTTCACGTGGGTTGGAAGAAAAAATATTAGATACAATAATTTAATTTGAATCTAAAAGCAAATAGATTTAGTTCTATAAAATCAATGAATTATTCTAGATATTTATTGTTTCAAATTTCTATAATGAACATTATTAATGATATACATATGGAAATTGGATTGCTTATGTGACAGTAAATATACATGGTATTTTCAAGTACATAGTGCGAATCCAATATTTTTTATTTCTTTAGTTGTTTGTTTTTATATAATGATTGATTGCAGTAATAACTAAAAATGCTTTCTAATATTAAGAGGTAAGGTTTGTAAGTAATATTAGTTTTCAAATGAATTGTGATCAATTCAGTAAACTATACATCCTTGTCTCTTATTTTATTTTTTATAGTCATCAAAATACTATAAATGATAAACGTATAAATATAGATATGAATATCAAATTTCTTTCTGTTGTGTGCAGAGATAAAACTTTAGAATTCATAATGATTGCAAGGTCTAAAAAAGATAGCATAATGTATATTTGTATAGTTGATTGTCGTTAATTATGGAATTCTAACTACTAGTTATTAAATTTATATATTTTTTCAATAGTGAACTTGACTTGAGGGAGGAATATGCTTTTATTATAATATCAAAATCAAGGAAAAATAGACTGGACAAAATCATTAGACAACTATAATTGTATTACAAGAAATTTAGTGTAATTTTTAATAGCATATTTATAATATATTGGTAATGATTATTATTTTGTTTAAAAATAACCTTGACATGAGCAATGGAATACTCAGGCACTGTTTGAGTTTTAGTTGTCAGAGACCAATGCAAAGAATTATCTCGTGTGCGATAAACAAGAAATTCCATAAGTCATCTTAAGTAATTGAATAGTGTCCCTTCATTGATTGTTGCTAGGACTATGATGTAGTCTTAGTATACTAGTAATAACTTGCATTGATGTCGTTAAACATTTTAACCATGTAACCAAGTACTAGTGGCCGTGGGGTTTTTTTCCACGATATTCAAATTCAAATTATCTGAATCCTCATTCAAGCTCATTCTTGGAAAAAAATAATCCTATCAAATTTCATTTGTTACAATAATTCTTTCTTTTAAAAAATCTAAATCTGAACCATTTTTTCCATTCATCTTCCATAAATTAAAAAATATATAGAACTTTGCATTCCAATGACAATTTTTTAAAATACATCAAAATCTGTCTTGAAATCTGCATTATAAATGTAAAGGTTATTTATTATCTATAAATTAATATATAATATATATTTTGAGGAATATTTATATTTGATAAAAGGAATTTATGAAAGCATTTGAAAAAAATATTTTTTTTGAAAAAACACACTATCATCCAACAATTTAGATAGAAAAATTTATATTTGGTTAAGAAATTTATGACAATATTTCAAACAAAAATATTTTTATTAGGAAACACATTTTATTGTAGACTGAAATAATTATTCAACAAATGAAAAGAATATGTATATAATTGTTGCTTGTTTCAAATTACAGTTTTTTTAATAGTTTCAACACATTGGAAATTGCATTTATTTGCCCTGCACTTGTCACTGGTAGATAGCACAAAGTGTTGATTCTGGCCATACCACTTTACTCTAGTTATCTCTTCTTTACCAAAAATTACTCCTCAAATTTGGATGGTGTAAGTCTATAATTAGGATTTAATGGAGCTTTCAGAAGAACTAATTTCCTCTCTAGGTTTGCCTAAATTTATTTTGCTATCAAGATTTTACTCCTTACATAAATATGTTGTATCATCTGCAATATGAATACAGATAACGGAATTGTCAAACTTGTTACTAAAATTGATACTTAATCTTCATGTTGTTCACACATATTTTGAAGACTGTGTAGTATTGTAAGTGTTGCTATCTTGAAAACAGTCTCTATTATGAATTGCATGATGGTCAACGTCATCTAGATATCAGATTTATAAACAATGTTCTTCAATTAAAAAGGCTATTCCTAGAAACTGAAAAATTATTGTCCAAAAATCATTAGAGCATTGGTAAAAGTTTTGAATTTGGCATGTCATGTTCAACATTTGTATCTATAGATAACAAAGATATTGCTATGGCTGAATATAGATCAGATATTTTATACATTGCAACTTGTGTTTTTTGTTGTATCAGTTCAATACGGTTTCTGGTTATATACAAATTCATATTTCCTATAAATAGTTATTTTGGCCTGCTTGTAATTATTAGTGATGAATTATGTATTATGTTAGTCATTTTAAATTTATTTATAGATATTCAACAATTATTAATTATTGTTACATGTGATGATATTTATCTTCTATATTGTATCAGCACACAGATAAGCATTATTAGCATTGTTAAATGTGATGACAAATAGTTATATAATATATAAATGCTCAACATGAGACAAAAACAATGATATCAAGATTTGTAACTACAAATTTGATTTGGCAGCATGGCTCAATTTAGTAATTTAATTTTATAGGATGCTTGCTGGAATGTACGTCAAGCATTCAAAAGATACGACACCGACTGCAAATCTTCCTTGCTATAGAAAAAGAAGAGAAAATATCTTCAAGACAAACAGAGATTTAAACACTACAAAACAAAAGAAAACAAAAAATATTGTTCATACAATTTGATGTGGTATGCAATATGTGCACCATTGCCAAAGTAACAAAACATAGTTTTTTCTCACTTGTGAATATATTATAGAATACAAATTCTTCTTAATACTTATCAATCCATCTTATGCAAGTATTTATAGCACTATCATGTGACTAAAACAAGTTGACAATAATTGCAATTACATAGACACCAACTCCAACTACCCAAGAGGCTTTTCCGTATTGTTTCGTTGCAATGTTTAAATCTTGATGTTTTTATATTGCAATAGTTCATTAATAGTATGTTAGAAAGCAATAAATAAACCCTCTTTATTGTAATAAATTATGCACATACTAGTACCTTTCACATTAATTATACATGCACTGTATGATCTCCTCGATACCAATGAAAATATTGTCATGGAATACCCCTGATTAGAGAGCTCTGATCAAGCAACAACTAGAAGCTTGTGGAGCTGATATAATAATTCTACAAGAGACAAAAAATTCAGATAAAATTTTTGAGGCATCAATTCAGAAATGGCAGAAATGCAAGTCTTTTCATTCTCTTGCGCAAGGTGCTTCAGGAGGTCTTATTGCTTTATGGGATGCTAAAACAATGGTGGTAGAATTATCAAGAAACGAGAGAAATTGGCAACTCCTGGAAATTTCCCACTTTGACCTCCAATTTTGGCTCCTAAATGTTTATGCTCCGACGACTACAACTGAAAAGAAACATTTATGGGATTTTTTTACTAAAGTTTTTGATAGAATAAGGAATGATAAAGTGATAGTTGCAGGGGATTTTAACTCTATAACTAGCTTGCAAGAAAAGAAAGGAGGGATTTTTCCACCACAAAAGGTAATAGACGACTATGTAAATTTCATATCAAACAATGCTTTGATGGACATCCAACCTGAAAGAGGTCAATTCACCTAAACAAATAGAAGGAAAGGCTTCTTGCAAATAGCAAAAAGGTTAGATAGATTCCTTGTCTTAGCAAACTGGAGTGGAGGTAAAAAAGGGTTA
This sequence comes from Sequoia sempervirens, assembly GCA_007258455.2. Taxonomy (NCBI): domain Eukaryota; kingdom Viridiplantae; phylum Streptophyta; class Pinopsida; order Cupressales; family Cupressaceae; genus Sequoia; species Sequoia sempervirens. The sequence goes on along the minus strand of VDFB02091679.1, from coordinate 37,338 downwards.
TTGTCTGAAATCAAGAATGTATCAATTAGCTCACAAATTGAAGCATATCAAACAACAGATCAAATTTGGAATGTGACAGTATTTAAAAATGTTTTTGAGCAAAAAGAAAGAGTTTTCAAGGAGTTATCAGATATAAATGACAAAATAATAGCCCAAGGTCTAGATGCTAACACCTATGAGCTTCAAAAGAAGCTTCAAGAAGAATGGGAAGAGTTAGTAGCTAGGGAATAAATTCATTGGAGGAAAAAGTCTAGGGAGTTGTGGTTGAAAGAGGGTGCTCAAATGAGAAAGGAGTTAATTAAGGAAGAAGAAATACAATAAGAAGCTATAAGATTATTTTCTAACCCTCTTGTCTGCTCCAAAAAATAAGTCTTCATCATCTGTAAAAGATGCAGAAGAATTGTTGGAATCTATACCAACATTGGTCACAAAGGAGGACAATGAGCACCTTTTGAAGCCTTTTTCTTTTGAGGAAATCAAGGGTGTAGTTTTTTCCATGCAACTTGACAAAGCTCCTTGACTAGATGGTTTCACAGCGTTGTTCTTTCAAAAATGTTGGGACTTCATAGGTTATGATTTTTTTTTTGCATTAGAGGAATTGAGGAGAACGAGTACTATGCTAAAGCAGTTTAATTCAACACATTGCCAATATTCCAAAAGTTAAGGAGCCGAAAACTTTTGCGGAGTTCAAACCAATATCATTATGTAACACAATCTATAATTTTTTTACTAAATCCATATATCTAAGAATCCAACCACTCATTTCTAAAATAGTGTCACAAGAACAAGGTGGATTTGTTCCTGGAAGGGAGACTTCAGAAGGTGCAATAGTAGCTCATGAAGTGCTACATACTATTAAAAATTGTAGCATTCCATCGTTCATAATTAAATTGGATATGATGAAAGCTTATGACAGTGTGTGCTGGGATTTTTTAATTCAGGTGTTGAAGAAGTTTGGATTTAGTAACAGATGGTGTAAGTGGATACTCTCATGCCTTTCAGGTGCAAAGTTTTTGGTTATTTTAAACGGATCTCCTGTAGGCTTTTTTGGTTCTTCTCAAGGATTTAGAAAAGGAGATCATTTGTCTCCTTTATTGTTTATTCTAATGGTGGAAGCCTTAAGTAGGTCGGTTCATTTGCTAGGCCTATGGCATGGGATTACAATTCCTAACACAAGCATTTCAACAACGCATTCTCTTTTTGCAGATGATACATTTTTGTTTGGCAGGGCTTCGTTGGTAGAAGTAGAATAGGTCAAGTCACTATTGGATAAGTACTCTTTAGCTTCAGGGTAGAAAATTAATGTAGCCAAGTCTAAAATATATATTTTTAATACAAAAGCAACTATAGCAAGAAAATTGGTAGCGTTGCTAGGTTTTCAAAAGTCAGAGCTTCCTTGTTCATATTTGGGCATACCTTTCTTTATGGGTTCAAACAAAACTCTATATTGGAATAAAGTTTAAGAAATAATTAAAGCTAGAATTCTTGCTTGGAAAGCTAGATGGTTGACGTTTTCAGGAAGAATTTTGTTGATCAAATTTGTCCTTGCTTCCATTCCAAATTATTTCTTGGTTGTACTGCATACTCCAAAATGTGTTATTCTTCAAATTGAAAGGATCATAAGAGAGTTCTTGTGGAAAGGTAATTTGGATGATAAGAAGAAAATTCCTTTAGTATCTTTGGAAAATATGTGCTCTAACAAGTTTAGTGGTGGAGTGGGGATGCATAATTTGTCAGCAAGGAACATGGATTTAGGGGCTAAGTTGGCATGGAAAATGTATGCTAGACCTAATTTGAAATGGTTCAAGGTGATGCAAAGTAAATACTTGGATAATGATAGCCCATCCAGAATTTTTACAATATCTAATCCTACAAGTGGATCAGTTATGCAGAATTTCATTTTGGCTTGTAGAGATATTATTATCCCATACTTATCATGGGAGGTAAACAATGGTGAACATGTATTATTTTGGAAGGATTCATGGAATGGTTTACCACCTCTTAACTCCAATCAAGACTTTCAGTTAAAAGAAGATATTTTATTAGTGAGTTGGGGGACAACCTTAAAGGATTATTTCTTCTCCTCAGATCCCCTTACAGGTTTAGTTAAATGGAAGGATTTTTCAGCAACCCCTCTTCCAGCTAATCAAAAAACTATCTTGTCAAGCATTTTGAATGGTAGAATTGTTTATTTATCCAATAAACTAGATAAGTTGATTTGGGAACCTTCGAAAAGTGGTAATTACACTGTTAAGCAAGGCTATAAATCAATTGTTTCTCAAGTATCTCAGTCCCAATCTCAGAGAGCGTATATTTTTTATTGGAGTTCGATGGTATTTCCAAAGGCTAGAAGCTTGTCCTGGTTGGCCCTAAGAAATCAGATTTTGACAAGTGATAGATTGGTGAAATTAGGTATAACAAAATCCTTCAAATGTGTGTTGTGCAAAGAGAAACATGAATCAGTGGATCATCTATTTGTTACTTGTCCAATGGCACAAGAGATTTGGGTTTTCATAATGGGTAAATTGAATGTAGCTTCTCGACTTCCTAAGTCGTTATGGGAGCTATTTACCAGCTGGCCAATCTTGTATAAATCATCCTTCTTTGCATGCATTTGGATAGTAACACCAACAATGGTAATTGGTCAATTTGGTGGGAAATAAACAAACACATTTTTAGGAATTAGTCTACATCAGTTCAAAGGATTACAAAGAAGATTGAGCAAGTAATTTCAGAAGTTTCAAATTCCTATATTCGTAGTTCCAAGATAGTTTCATCTCTATTCACCAATTGGGATAATTATATTTTGCATCATTGGAAACACATATCATTACCTTTTGTGGGATCTAGCTTTCTGCCAAATTCTATCAAAATAGATAGAAGTAAGATTAAGTGGATGCCCCCCAAGCCTTCTTTTCGTAAGCTTAACTTTTATGGAGCATCATGAGGAAATCCTGGTGTGTCAAGAGCAGGGTACTGTATTCAGGACTGGAAGGGATCGTTACTTGCAGCTAAAGCAATTCATTTTTCTAATGGTACAAACAACATGACGGAAGCTCAGGCTCTCTTGTCTAGTTTAACAATGGAAAAGGCTCTTAACATCAATAAGCTTCATGTAGAAGGAGACTCTTTATTGATTGTTAATGCATGTAAGGAGAAGAGAGTAAGTAATTGGAAATTAAGATATATCCTCAAGAAGGCCTGGGCACTTTTATCCTTCTTTGAAGATATTTGCATCTCTCACACTTATTGTGAGGGTAATAGATTAGCAGATGATCTAGCTAATTTGGGATGCGATTAGAAAGAATTAGAATTGGTTGATGATGGTGAGGGCCTCAAAAAAATTCCATGTTTGCATGAAAGAGTTTTAGCATAACAACTTTTTGTGTCCTAGCTAGTAAATCTGGGATGTTGTCATTATGATGGATTTCCGGTTTTAAGCCAAAATGTTTTTCTAACAAATGTTCTTAAAGAGATGTTCATTGTTGAGTCTCTGATGACAGAGGTTGTATAGTACACTCCACTGGCAAAGTTTACTTTGTAATGATTATAGCACGCTATAAAATGTACCTTGCATTGGTTTGTGATTACATCATTGGTACCGTCAAGTTGTTGTTGGATCCTATGGGTAGAGGTTGGGATTTACTTACGACATAGGCAACCAAAGTTCGACAGGTGCCCATGAAATTATGGTTTTTTCTAATGTTTTCTATTTTGTAGGTACTTCAAGGCACGATGATTTGAATTGAAATTTATTAAACATTTCTGAGGAGGTGGGTTCGCACAAGTTCGCATGCTTCTGAGGTGTCTTGAATTAATGTGATCTCTCTCACATGAATTGGAATTATGACTTCGAATCATGAATGAACGCCTCCAACAAATATTCATTAGCTTTAAAAGGTGGTGTTTGTAATGTGGCATTTTGTCTGAAGTTTGCTGCTAGTTTCTCCTGTGCGTTTGATGGTTGTCTGAGTAGTGAGAGTTGTGAAAGGAGTATGTTGCTAAGTGGAAAAATGGCGTTTCGACCATTGAATTTCAGATTTAATTGCAAAGTGCAGTTGTGGGAGCATCCTTTTGAGGAATATCTCACTCATGAATGCCTCAGTATGGTATTCAAAGTGGAATGCCATAGGGTTGAGGAGTCTGTGCATTCTATGCTCGGTGTGGAGGTCATGAGCCCGAGAGCTAGGCGAATAATCTTCCCTTCCCAAGTGCTTTCTATATTTTTGTCAAACATCATGGACTTAATTCAATCTTTAGGGGAGTTAGAGACAATTGTAGGCAAATTTGCTAAACCTCAATTTCTTGAAAACAATGCTATCTTAATTGCTATCCAAGGCTATAATGTTTTCAATGGGGAAGGGTATATAGGTGGTATGTTTCCTAGAGATTTTATCAAACAACATCTAAGATTTGAGGAAATTTATGAAGCCATCAGATTGGCCCTGCAATACAAGAATGATAGTATTCTATCTAAGGTCTTGATGAAGAATTGTCGAAGGGTTTGTGTTTCTATGGACATTGATATTAAGGAGAAATACTATGTTGTTTCTTATCTTCATGATCATGCTTCTCACCCTCCTCTTAATGCCTATCTTGATGGTTCGATGGAAAGAGAGTTGCCTTCTACCCCAATTGAGGGGAATTTGGAGAGGGTGCCTAGGCATAATGTAGCGGAGAGTTCAAATGCTGCGACTCATGGTTTTATAGCTTGTGTGCCTATTGCTCAGGTTGTGCAAATAGAGAAGGAGCCAATAACAGGGTTTGATTTCTTTGCTTGTGGTATGCAGTTATAGGAGGTTTCTGAAGCCCAAGATGAGAATTTTGTTCACGTTGAGCACATGGAAGAGTATCAACCCTTGTCTTTAAAAAAAAGGAAAATTTTGATAATGTTTATGCAGTTTCAAACTGGTCTACAGTCTCATGAAGCAGTCAAGGTGATCTACAAGGTTTGCATGGATGAAGCAATTTTTGCATATTATTACAATGTTTTGTGACCACTAATGGTGAATTTTCATACTATTCTGGCATGTTTTGTTTTATCTGCAATTTTTTTTCAATGTTTTAATCTTCACAATGGTAGATTCGAAAGTAACTCTAGCAGTTTTTTGCCTTATCAGAACAAACATATATGTAATCCTTTTTTATATAATATAAATATATATAGGCTTTTAAGCCTTTTATCAACAAAAAAAAAAAAAAACAATGGCAAAAGAGTTATTATAACAAGATTATGCTCTAGATGTTTTCTCATGCTAGACATTATATATTTACATGTTGAAGTATTGTACATGAACTAGAACTGAGACTATAAAACTTCTAGAAATTAGTTGCTCTACAAGCGAGGGTAAGAACTTTTTTGTGTACAATTTATATACGGTTCAATTTGGAAGGTATGTGACACTTCTAGGTATATTATCAGGAAAGTATTTGTTGTTCAATATCGAAGATAACGTCTTTGTTTATTGATAGACTAGTTGTATAATAGGATAACGGAAAATAGAATAGATGTTGATAAATATAAGCGACAAAAACAAACTCCTATAGATATTGATGATGTTTTAAATTATGAAAATCCTATAGATGGAATTGTCTATTCGATATTTTTGAGGTCCTATTGCATTTTTAATTTACATCAATAGAATTGCGAAAAAGTTTAATTAATTACTTTTTGTAATCCCAAGAACAATGTGATAAGGATGCCTTGGAAGTAATTTCTTCTGAATATGTTGAAGACGATGCATGGTATAGTGATCTAAATACATATTTGAGTAGAATGTGTTTATCTCCATCTATTGACTTGACTTCTAAACACCAAGGGCTATGGGGAAATATGTTTTGTATGCAATGGCTAATGAAATGGTTGAATATATATTTTGAATTATAGTTAGCAACCAATAAAGTTAAGCATTTTCATTTTAATAAAGATATGGATACACAAAGGTATTATATGTTGTTTCATGACAATAATCCTTTATCTAGACATTTTGAACCTCTTATTAGAAAAAAACAATCGCTATAGAACTACCACAATGATAAGACACTATCTTTTTCCAAGTTGTGCTAACCTAGAAAACATATGTCCATACCTTTCATACCAAGTGCAAAATAAAGGTCTAATAAAGCTGCGACTTCTAACTTACAACTGTGGAGAAAGAATTTTCAATTCAGTTTTGTATCTACTCTAATACGAATTTGATTCCCAATCCATCAGGCTTTACATTGCACAATATTTTTGTAATACCGTGAAAGGTGGTCATCACAATGCCCAAGACTATTTATTAAATTATCTCTATCATAGTATAATAGAAACAATGTCTGATATTGGAAACTGGAAAGAATACATTATAAGATTGGTAATGCCTTATTCTGAAGGAGAAATAGAGGGAAATATCTTTTGTCTATAGTGGTTAGCAATAATTTTTAAAGTAGGAATATAGATTTAGTTACTTAATACTAAGCTAATCAAAGAAAACTATTTGTTAGGAAAAAACACAAAAAAAACATTTAACATAATGGCATATGAAACAAATACAAGTCATGTGAACTACGAACCATTACAAACAACTGGTACTAGTAACCATCTTTGAATCAATTTAGCAAATAATAACTAAATAGTTAACAAACTTCAAAGAGGTATACAAAACAAACCAAACATTAAAAAATTAGCATGCAAAATAGGTGCTAACAACAATACAAGTAGGAATCAAGAAGTAGGAGATTGTGATCTAGTTGAAGAACAAAATCAATATAGATGAAAGAAGAAAACTACAAATGGAGATGAAAAATGTCCAACCAAAAGACTAAATTTTTTTGAGGAAAACAACCAAATAGCCTTAGAGACACTAGCTGTAGAGACGAATTATGTAGGTGTTGAAAATAGAACTATAAATTTCTAATGTAGGTCGTTTGCTAGAAAAACTGAGAACAAAAGGAGCATGTCACTACTTCATGTGAAAAAAAATGTTACATCAAAGAATCTCGAAGCAAGGAAATACAAAAGTACTCGAACAAAATTTAGGACACTCTATAACATGAGTGTGTTATATGTCAACAACTAAATTGTAGTTATAGAATGAAAAATATTAGTAAACAAGAATAACAATTTTATTTAGCTTTACCAAGCATCTAAATTGCTCCCCGACTTTCTGAAATATGTATCTCTTGCAAAATCTCATTGCAACAAAATAAAATACCGGTATTTATCATGCCCCAATCTATAAGACATAATAAACCATTGTCAATGCTATCCTAAATTTTAGATCTAGAAGAGAGGCTCATATCTCTTCGCATTGCCTTTGTGTAGATTAGAAAATGGGGATACAACTGACCTTAGGTTGGTTTAATAGGATCAATAATTAATGTGTCTGCAAACATCAACACCACACTGAGAGTCCTACCATGTTCAATAAACAAGACAATCACAATAGTTGTTGCATTTTAAAAAACTAGAATACAAGAATGTATTTCATTCTAACATTGTTCGTCTAAATTTGATAATGAGAGCACTAAAACAACTCTATCACAAAGATCTCTACAAAATGGAATGCATTTGCATAGACCTTTCTTGGATTTTTTTTTAGAATAATGGTTGCTAATAGTTCTGAAATAGACAACATACATAGAGAAGACACTCCAGATAGTGACGAAATAAAAGATAATAGCAAAAATGAAACAAAAATAGATACACTTGTCCATGGATTCACATAATCACAACCCATCTATGATTTGTATGATAAAATAATCAAAATAGCACCTACACAAGAAAACCATCCAATAGGAATATTTAAAGACAAAAAAGATGAAGAGATAAACTCTCCAACACTTTTCTTTGGTAAGGGATGGGATAAAGATATAATAAAATGATTTTTGTACCAGAATATTGTAAAATGGTAACTAATAAACTCTAGTGGTGACTTTGAGAACCATGCAACAAATCTATTTTTCAAAATAATAAGTGTGATTCTAGAAAAAATCGTTTCAAGCATATCGATAAGAATTAGAAAAGGGAAATTACAAGGATGAACTCTACTAGCAGAAGATGTGAAAAAAAAAAACAAACCTAGACAAGATATTGAAATCATACATTGGATATATGGATTTTAAACATATTCACATATCCCTAGTGTTAAACAGGCACAGGACAACTGACAGGGGGGGTGAATCAGTTGCCACATAGATTTAAACTTAAAACTTTAAATCTTATCAGATATTCAACCCACAATACCTCCCGAGCAGGTAATACTATGCCATAAATTACTACGATAATAGGAAAAAATGAACAACAACACTATATTTTTATGTGAAACCCAATAAGGGAAAACACGCTTGAGGGTTAACTCACAACACCATATAGTGGCTTTTAAAAAGAGGCTCATTTCAAAGTTAGGCTGACTTATTGTCCAAGTACAAAGGCTCACTACCTACAAAAAGGACTCACTATCCAACAAGAGAATCACTACCTACATAAATATTATACAAAATAGAGCAAGGCTTTACAACCCAAAATGAACTGAAAGATGCACCTATTATGTGCTAATATAGTTTTGAATATGCTCACAACTACTGCCTTTCTGATTACACCTTCACATTCTCCATTGGCTTCACTTATTTCTTCCTGCCACTTTCCCATTACTCAATCGGGTGACTTCCAAAATTCATTAATACCTTTATTCCATGCCCTGTAAATTCTTCATATTATATATATACCCCATCTCTTCATCGCTAGCTACCTGAATTACTTGAGGTCACCGGAATTTAGATGCAGCCATCCATTTGCTGATAATTTAAACTAATCGGGCCTTAAAAAATTTCACAAAATATTTCTAAACATGTAAAAATCTTTTGAAGTACTACATCATGTCGTATTTCTGAACCAAGAAATAGATCACAATAAGTTGCCATCAAATCAAAAATTATCTTAAACAAGTCGGCTAGAATGAATCTTCAACCTCAACCAATCAGAATGTCACTTCATTTATGCTATTACCTATGAACATGTCAACCCTCATTCATACTCTCCTACCGATCTTGGTCAGAAGTTCTCAAAACCGCGAACTGTGAACTCAGTCAACCGCAAAAGTGGACTAGAATACCAGATGGGCAACCAAAAATACCGGATTAGCAATCAAAGAGGATAAGCACCAGTATAAGAGTACTAGACCCAACTGCCAGCATACTACCAACATGGTGACATCAATGACAACAAATGGATAACTTTACTCATTTTTCCAACAATCTCCCCCTTTGTCATTGATGGCAACATGTGAACAAAAATTCTCTCTCCACTATCTCTAACACTCTCCATTCCAACACTCTCCCCCTTTGACATCAATGGAAAAGGATGCCAAAAATGAGTGTAAACATGGTGACATCAAAATTTCAAAAGATTTCCAAAAACTTCAAAAAATTCCAACAATCCAATGCAATTAAGCAAACAGGAATTAAGTGAAGATGGCATTCTTCACCTGGAACACCCTCTTGTACCTTTCTTTGAGAACTGGATACAACTTCTTCTAGTTAAAAACAACAGACTCCATTTTTGTGCATGTACTTTCCAATAACCCCAACAGAGTAAAAGAGGGTGACCACTCAACAACAAAACATTGTTTCTCAACATCTTCAACATCAACAATAATTCAAGAAAGATGTTCTAACCGGACTTCAGCAATTTCTTTAAGGAGCTAGAAGGTCTTTGTCACATCATCTCTCTTTCTTTGTGTAATGATTAGTTCAGCCTGAAGTTCACCAACTCTTATCCTTTGCTTCCCTTCTTTATCTTCAAATATATCAAAATTCTTTCCAATCTCATTCACCTCAGCTTCAATCGCTTCAATTCTACTTCTGAAGTTGTCTACAACAGTAGGCCACCGAAGACAATACTTGTATACATATGAAATTTCTTAACACACTTCTTTGCTTCCACAATCAATTCAGACAATCTCTTCATAGCCTTTCTACATATTCTTTCAACTAAGATTCCCATCTTACGTCCTTCCAGACCTTCAAGCAACATCCTTTCTTCAACAATCCCAATCAAATTTTCTGGCAAGAAATAAAAAATAGCAGATACTTCAATACCTTTCTGAAGTAGATAATCCACCAGCACATCATCAATTTTTAGTCTGTCAATAGGTGAGGCAACATTCCATAGTTCATCAATATTCTTCGGCTTTTTTTTTTCCCTTCAATTATCACAGACCTAGATGCCATCGTGATTTCAGGGGACACTGTACCAGATTCTTTCTCCTTTCTCATCCTGAAACATCACCAATGTCTTCTGGGCCATTTCTCTTTCTCTTTTCTGGTCCCAGAGGGGAATCACCCATAACATCCCTCCATTTTCTCCTCGTGAGGTGGAGGAGCCCACTGAATCGGACCAAAATATCGTGGGTGCGTTTAGCGATGAGGTCACTTTATCTACACAAGAGTTTCACTCATCTTCCAAAGACTTATATGTCTGTAAATTTATTTTCCAATAGGGATACTAGATTCCCACACCACATTATCTTTTCGTGGTAGATAATTTTGAAAGTAAAACACTAGACATACTAGCAAGGATCTGAAACAAAACGGATAATTTTCAACCAATGACATTCAAACATTTTCAAGCAAATTCTCAAGCAACAAGCTACATAAATCAAACTGCTTGTTCTCCTTAACCATCATGTGGGCAATATGTACGACAATAGCCGGAGTTGAGCTTTCAAGATTTCTGAAATAAATTTTGTATGAGATACCTTATGCAACATACCTAACGGCCGAATCAACAAGTTTATCAATCAACAGTGCTCTCTGATCTCGGTCAATGCCAGTTAGCTCCACCACATCCTTATACTTCATAGTTTTCTTTCCAGGAAGTTCTCCAACGCTACATAATCCATTGATCGCTTCAATTGTATCCTTTGATATCAAGTAAGGTTTCTCCAAAACAATGTTTCCATCCTTAAAAATGTTCAACAAGAACATGATAACTTCCTTATCTGTAACCCACATAAATTCACTCCACAAATCCATCCCTAGGGTTTTTATATTATGTAATTCAACTTCACTCAACCCTAGCTCAATTTCCTTCATTTTCCTATGATCGTATTCTTCTACTTCGACCCTTTTGAACTTTAGAGAGGTAGCACCACACAAACCACTTTCCATTGCTTAGCTTTCTTGAAATTCAACGATACTTCTTCAATTTTCTTCTTTCCTTATGCAAAAAGAGAGAGGGTTTCCAGATTACCTGAATCAATATTCAAATTCCCTTCAAAAACACTTCGAGCACGCCTCAAGAATTCCTCAGAGCACTTTCTGATGATTTCAGATGCACAATTAACCAAAAACATCACAAATTTATTCTTAACCATCGTCGAGTTTTCCCTAAGCACATTGAATGCGGCAAACACAAAAAGTTTCTAAACACACACTTCACAGGAAACCTTCAAATCATCTAGAAACCTTCATACCAACATATTTTTCTCTGGTTCCTTTTCCATAACCTCTGAATAATCAATCTTCTCCTTCTAACCACGTGCCAGCCTCTGACACGCCATTCTTCCAGGGGGTTTTTATGATCTTCTTATAATGCTCCCCCTAAGACCATGCTAGGTCTAAATTTTGAATAATTCATTTGTATTGGATGAGGGTACAGACACATCAGGAGCCTCAGGTTTTTCTTCTTCTTCTTCTTCTTTCTTCTTCCATGTCTTTTCCATCTCTTGCTTCATCTCTTCTTTGTCAATCTTTTTTATCGGTTCACTTTTTTCTTCTGAAGCAGACTTCTTTCCTTTATTATTCTTGCAAACTTTAGATACATGTCCAGGTTTATTGCAATTATAACAAATCACACCTTTTTTATTAGACCATCCTTCATTATTCCTTGATCTACACTGATTTGCTCTGTGTCCAAATTTATTGTAGGCATAGCAATAGCCATTAAAAAATTGATTCATTTTTCCTTCATTAAACTTGTTCCTCATTACTCGACTGATCAGACTCACTTGAGATCTGCATTATGTAGCCTTATGTCCAAACTTCCCACATTTAAAACATTTTCCGGAAAGAGAGCTAAAAAATCGGTTCATCCTGCTTCTACATTTAGTTGCTCTATGACCATATTTGTTACAAGAAAAACAAACACCATCAAAAGAGGGGTACCTCTGTGCATTAGGCTATCTCATAGGAGGTCTTGTTGCAAAATTCCTTCTTTGCTTCCTCTTGCCTTGATTCTTCTTCACATATTTAGAACATTCACCGGTATCAGCTCCTAAGCCACCTTTGTCTTTACATGGTTTCTGTCCTACAAGCAGTTCTTCAAGTTTATTAGAGCTGGATCTGAAATTATTTTCACAGAGTTTAGCCTCCTCTAGTTCAACTCTTAAGTTTACTATCTCTTGCTCGAGCCTAGTGCATTCATCTGAATTGTTCTGCACCATTGTATTAAGACATTCTTCAATCCTCTTATTTTCTTCTACTGTCACTTTCAGTCCAATTATCTCTTGTTTCAGCTGTTCACATACTTCTCTATGTCTTTCCTTAAATTTCTTCAACCGTTCCTTCAATTTCCAAACAAATTCATTTGCTTCATCAAGATTCTCTTTCAAATCTCGGTTTTCTCTTTCCACTTTATCAAGATCTTCAAGAGAAGTCTCGAGTTCTCCTTTATCATTCATTATCTTCATCTTTAGGATCTACCTCAAGCTATTAGGCTTAACCGGAGGAACCAAGAGCTCTGATACCAATTGTTAAATAGGCATAGGACAACTGAGAGGGGGGGTGAATTAGTTGTCACATAGATTTAAACTTAAAACTTTATCACTTATCAAATCTTCAACCACACAATTCTATTATGTAATGAGTATAAAACATAGATAACAGAAAGTAAATCAACACAATGAACACCAAATTTTTACGTGGAAAACCCAATAAGGGAAAAACCACGATGAGGGTTAACTCGCACTATATAGTATTTTAAAAGAGGCTCACTGTCCAAGTATAAAAGCTCACTGCCTACAAAAAGGACTCATTGTCCAACAAGGGGCTCACTACCTACAAAAGGATTATACAAAACAGAGTAAGGCTTTACAACCCAAAAATAAATTGGAAAGATGCACCTATTATGTTCTGATACAGTTCTGGATATGCTCACAACTGTAGCCTTTCTGATTACACCTTCACATTCATTACTTCTTCACTATTTCTTCTATCACTTTCCTACAAACTCATTGAACTTCCACAGATTCACACACCTTTGTTCACGTCTCCAAAAGTGTTCGCCATATGCTTATATATATACCCAATCTCCATCACAAACACTAATTAGGTCGGCCAAATTTAGATGCAATTCATTTATAAAGGATATCAACTGTCGGCTTCAAAATTTCACTAAATATTTCCAAACACGCAAAACAATCTTTAGCACATTACATCATGTCGGCTTGGACCAAGAAATAGATTGCACATAAGTTTTCATATCAAATCAAAATTATCTTAACAAGTCGACCAGGAATAATCTTCAACACAACCAATCAAAATAATTCCACTTCATTGTATGAGCACGAGAACATGAAATAACCTAATCATGCATGCCTTTAACATCCATCAGTAGTTTCCCAAAACCACAACCAGAAACTGTCAACTGTGGAAAACCGTGGACTAGAATATTGGATGGGCAACAAAAAATATCGGATTAGTAACTAGAGAGGATAAGCACCGGTATAAGAGTACCAGACCCAACTGCCAACATACTACCAACATGGTGACATCAATGACAACAAATAGATAACTTTACTTGTTTTTCCAACACCTAGACTATTTCCATTAGCTGAAGAATTTTTTTTTTTGCAATGATTCACCAGCTAGGACCACCAACATTTTTCTTAACATTCTCTAGCACAGAGCACCAATGACCTCCTTTGCTTTTTATATTGAAAAAAATGAATCAAAATCGAAATAAGAAACATAACAATAATAATGAATAAGAGAACGATATAGATTTCATTATTAGAAAGAATCTTATTATTTGTACTCGGTATTACAAACACTGAATAAGTGTCATGAAAAACCTTCTAACAAATGATCCTACGCTGCTTGGTCACATCAATGATTTCTTTTTTGTTACAAAATTTCAGAATAGAGGAAACGAACATGATCATGCACTAATATGGATTAACAATGCTATGATATATGGAAATTCGTCTAACTGTGAAATTGAACAATTCATAGACAAGTATATTACATGCAATACCAACATGATTCACTATACTTTTGTAAACATGCATAGAAAATATAGAAAAAACATTGCAAATACAATTTTCCAATTGCACCAATGAAAACAACAAGAATAATTGAACTGATTACAGTACCTGATTAAATTATGGGTAAGTGAAAAAATATGGGGGGCCAAAAAGGGGTCTTAAGTGGCCACTTTTTTTCTAAAATCAGGAAATACTGACCTTGGATGAGAAATTGAGGATAGTTACACTCAAAATTTTAAGATGCAACAAAAACAATTTAGCAAGTGCTCTGAGTCTTCTTTCTAAACTACTATCTTTTTCTAAAATGGTATAGATTAAGGGGTTCAAAAGAGGGAGCCACAAAAATTGGTGCTATTTTTGTCAAAAAAACATAACATAGCGGCTTTTGTGGCTCCCTCAAAAGGTTAACATTTTTTTGGTATTTTTAAAATTGCTTTGGTGAGAAATTAGCTAACAACATGTAGTTTATACCTAATTTTTCTAATAAATATTTAATGATTTTACTAATTTTCAAAGTGGAAACATCCTAAAAAATAGAATTTTGGTTGTGCTACCCCTATAAATTTTGAAAAATAATTGAATTTTTTTTTAATATCTGTAGAATGGAGTCTAGTTTCTAAAAATGTAATTTATTTGAAATTTAAATGAATAGTTAATTTATAAAGAAAAAATACCAAACACTAGTTTTTGTTAAAAAACAAACACAAAGACAAAAGAAATTAAAGATGAAAGGCTTAACATTGTCAAAATGCAAAAAAAAATACATCGTTAAATAGCTAAGAGAGAGCCTGACATTACCTAGGTGTTTGATTTGTTTGACCTTAAAACATGTGAAAACTTGATGATTAGCACGAACACGATTATGTGGAATCTTGTAGAATATGCAAAAACACATCTTTG
>VDFB02091679.1:0-22092 GCA_007258455.2 Sequoia sempervirens | reverse complement strand
AAAGTGAGAGGGTGAAAACCTGGCAACAAGCAGTCTATTGACAAGGAAAATACAAAAATAAAATAAAAAAGAAATCAGAAAAATGCAATAAAAAAAATAGTGAAAATCTGGAAAACAGACGTTATTTGTAGCTCTCCATCTGTTAGTTCATGTTTTGCATTTAACTTCTCAACCTTCATTTCATGCATCTTTCCATCATCTTAGGGCTATACTAGCATAATACTGTCATCATTTGCCTAAAGCGATAATGTCTTACCATGGCTTGATCATTTTACATATCTATTTCGGCAAGTTGTGTCAATACTGGGGGAAAACATTGACATACTGGGGACAATCAACTTTCAGAGTTTACTAAAACAACTAGACAATGACATAAAATCCACTCATGCAAACAAACAATCAAATCCTATGAACAACTATCCAATCATTGATCCATAACACAACAGTTTTCAGCTAAGTACCATATCATGACTCATATCTGGATGATCTAAAATCTGAATAATGTTTGGAATAGCAGTATTATGTTTTGAACAATTGTTGTTTGAATTTTTCGATATCATCTCTCTGGAGCACACTCGATGATGTACTAAGCTAGAGTGGCGAGGAAAGAGGATGATTTTTCTTTGTCTGATGTCTTGAGGTTAACTATCAATTTGGTGCAAATAGGTCGCGAGACATGATTTCTACAAATGTATCATTGATGACAGTTCCACATTTGCATCAGAAAGTGGTTAGTCTTTGTCTGTTTATGCAAGCAATGCTCAGGTCATCTTGGTTCAATTATACCTTGATGCTTGTGTTCACTTGCTATATCAAAAATCATGAAAGTTGTACTCAGGTCATCTTTGGTGCTAATTTCCCCTCTGATTCTTGTACATACTTCCAACATTTTAAAACTCTCTATGATGATTCAAGAAAGCTAACGAAAGGCTCAACAAACGGTTGGTTTCATTTAGCCGCATTTAATTTAGATCAATGTATATATCTACATACTGGATTTGCATCAGAGTTTTGAAAGGCTGAACAAAAACATCAACGGCTGTCATGTCTCTTTGGACTATTTGTGGAGGACATTCAGACATTTGTTTCTCATTTCATTAATCATTATCATTTCATCTAGGTCCTGTACATATCCTCTAGTTCATCATTTATCATTCATTTGTTTTAAAGTACTTTATCATTTAGTTATCCATCATTATGCATTTGGCATTTTTCATATCACATAGTTTCATTGCATGCCATTGATCATTCTCATATCATTCATTTTCATGTCATTTGGATCCTTTCATTTATCATTCATTTCCCTATTTCACATCATTCCTATTTTCTTCTTACTTATTATATCCATATCATTAACTTTTATCATTTCACTTCATTTTGACATTTTTTTTCATTTCACTATCATTTCATTATCATTTCCTCATCAGTTTTGCATTACATTTCATTACACTATAATTTCATTGTATTATCATTTCATTACACTATCATTTCATTACATTACATTTCATTACACTATCATTTCATTGCATTCTCATTTCATTACACTATCATTTCATTGCATTACATTTCCTTACACTATCATTTCATTGCATTCTCATTTCATTACATTTCGCTACATTATCATTTTATCATTTCGTTTTATCATATCATATCATTTCATCTTTTCATTTCATTATCATTATCATTTCATCTCATTATTATCACCATGTCATTACATTTCATTACAGCGTACATTTCATCTCATTATTGCACTCATCTATCATTTTCATATCCTTTATTTATCCTACCTTACATGCATTTATCATTTTCATATCATTTTCCATAACCGAATCCGCGACATCATATCATAAACATAAAGATCCATTTTCCATCACATCATCATTATTTATTGCATTCAAAAAATCCAAAAACAAAAATTTCATACATACATTACATTTCCACATCATTTTCCAACACATTACAAGCATTTCAAAAATACCATTTCATATTTTCATTAATCACAACATAGGTCATCCACCTGCATGACATCATTAGTACACATCATAAATTATCATCATGAGCATATCTTAACTCATCTTGCATATCATGATCAGTCATCAAATCATTTACATACATATCAAAATCCATATCACATCATGTAGAAATAAAGGCACATCTATATCATCATCACATCAAGGCAACACATCATCAAAACTCATCACTGTTGCATATCATCACTCATCAAAATAAATACAAATGTCCAAATGTCCAATGAAACTCAACAATATCGAGAGATACATGAGATATGTTGGCCACATGTCCTGTACAAATCGACACCATATCAATAATCCCAGACAATAGTTTCGCGCTATTCGTGGACCCCCGTGAGAGAGTTGGTTGTCTCTAAGGATGATGGTCTGCATCATTCCCTCGTGACGATCCTGAGGCCTGTAGAACTTCTAAGTGTCAGTTCTCCCAGGATCTACTCTCCTCGGCCCCATTGGGACCGTGGGAAAGGCTCTCGCCAGAGCACACACCCTCAGACAAATTCCATAGTACTCTACCCTAGCTATCTCAAACCCTCTGCAATGGTCTCGTAATGATGCACTCTCAATAGTTCCTATGTCTCACACCTTTGCCTCACCGCCCACCACTTCCACTAGAGTCTCTTCTACACAAACTGGGCAATGGTGGGGTCCTGGAGGCGTGTGGAGTATGTGCCTGCACTGCCTCATACCTATGCCTGGCCTCGTGGTTCACAGGCTAACTATGTCTCACTGGAGTTAGCACAAAGCCCTGTGAGCCCATTAACCAGCCCCAGAATTGCACTGCTTGTCCCCAAAGGTTCAACTGTGGCCTCAGGCATGTCTATTTGCGCCTACTGGACTGAAGAGGTGACCCTGATCACTGTCTGTCGGCTAGTATCACTCCTCGACCTTTGTACACCCTGAGAACTTCTAGCAATATCAGTCCTCTGTCTCACTGCTCTCTATTCCTCCCGCCCGCCATCTCCACTATCATCCCCATCATCATCATCTGAACTCTCCTCCTCTCCACTCTCCTCCTCATCTCCACTATCCTCCTCCTCTCCTCCGACAGCTTCCTGCTCACCACCTACCACATCCTCCTATCTCCCAACTCCTTGCTGAGGTGCCACCAAAATGGGTGTTGGCTCGTCTGGATATGTAAATCGTGTAAATGGGTGTGTATGATAATAAACTGAATACTCCTCTGACATACCAGCATCAACAATATCTAGTATGGGATCCCATACCTCAAGTTGAAATGCCATATACTCTGTATAAGCGACCTGGTAAGCAATGCAAGGACCCCATCCGGGCTCATCCTTGCACCGTCCATAGTGTGCAACACCCTGTGGCATACCCTGTGTGAAACCAAACTGTCTCTGTACTCGTAGTGCCAAAAATCTCTCTATGATGAATGGTGTGCAACCTATCAAAAATTGAGGTATACCTACAAATGACATCTCTAGGTGATCTGTATCCCAAACATCACAATCAATATAAGGCCTCCATATCACCGCATCCATGTCATCCAACGTCTGTCTCCAATACTCCACCTTGCCCAACTTGGGCTGGACAAGTGCAAACGAATAAGCATATGCATATGGCCTACCTGGCGGCCTAGCCCTTGAACAAAGCGGTCTAGTAACAACAATATGCTCCCATGCCTAGATCTGGAGTAGAGTGACACCACAAGACAAACTTGATGATCCTCTATATGTGACTTGGTGCAAGTCATGATATAGATGAGCTAGCATGTAGCTCCCCCAGGCATATCTCCTCGGCTGCGCCATCATCTGCTCGATAATCCTCCCCCATCCAACTGATAGCCCCTTTTACCAGCGATCCGGACAAAGGAAGCCTCCAATAAAACACCTAACACTGTAGGTAAGGTCGGATAACCTATGAAGTCTTCCCATGGCACCCAGTACCTTGCTATCTTTGTGTCGCCATACACCCTCCTCAGCGCATCTATCCCACCCAACTCCTTGTGATCATAGAACACAAGGGCACCTACCACCGAGATCCCCAAAATCTTGTACACATCCTCTGGGGTCACCGTCAACTCACCAGTCAACAAATGAAATGTGTTATGCTCAGAATGCCATCTCTCTGCTAATGCAGTCAACAGTCCCTTGTTGATCCGAATAGGAGGCATCGATAATAAGGATCCAAACCCACAACTCCCTATCGACTGCACATCGGTAGGTGTCAAATCTTGAATCCTATCCCAACCCATCGGGAAGCGTTCTCTAATCTGGAGGTTTTGGAAAACCTCCTATATTTTGGTCATCACAAGGAAAATCAATCAGACTCATATCATCAATTCATATCAAAGAAATCTATCTACCTCAATTAGATTCATATCAAAGGATCCATATCAATCAAGTGACACATATCAGATTCATATCAAAAGACCCATATCAAGTATTCTATCTCAAGAAATCATATCAGGCCATTAATGCAAAAATCTATCTATCTGCACATAAAATAAATCTACTCTATCATCATTTACTATTTGTTTTCTGTCGCAGGAAGCAAATCTATCAACAAACATAATCATCATCCTATTTGTACTTCAATCATGAATGCAAATATGTTTTCACTCAAATCAATCTACTATTTATTTTCTATCACTGAAAGCAAATTTATCAGAATTCATATCTATCATCTACTCTTTGTTTTTCATTCTTTTAGAAACAAAGTTATCAGCTATCTACTCTTTGTTTTCTATTTCGGGAAGCAAAGTTATCAATTTATCAAACATGATGACATGACAATTTTACTATCTATTGACCAAGGAAGCAATAATTCATTATCATTTTCATCAAAACAACATTCTGTTTAAATTTTCCTAAAAATGCTACTCTGTCACCTAAAAGCGCTAAAACCCTAAATGCGCTACAGTTTCCCCCATATGCACTAAAACTCCATATGCGTGGTTCTATGCCCTGAATGCGCTACATCATTTCCTAAAAGTGCTATTTCCCCAAAAGCGCTACTTCATTTCTCAAATGCACTATTTCACCCCCTAGATGCACTAAAACCCTGTAAGCGCTAATCTGCTACCTAAATGCGCTAATGTACCCAATTCAACCCTAGCCTCCTATAAGCGCTACTTCCTTTATCAAATGCACTAAATTGTGGATATCCTATAAGCACTATTTTATCACCTATTTAAGCGCTACAAAAATCTTCGAATGCGCTAAAATATTTCCTAAAAGCGTTAAAACGACACGTTTAAACCTAAAACCGTGCTAAAATCATTCAAAATCGACTACAAAATGATAAATTTCAAAGTACAAAGGGTTGAATTGACTCACCGATGGTCCATATGTGGCTGGTCGCTGATATCAGCGGGACCACTCGAATCTATGTCGGTGATACGGGATCTCCATCACACCACGTCGCTATCAGAGCAAAAGGTTCCTCAAAAGTCAGAAAGTGCAAATGACTTTTCTTTTTACCCTTTTACCTTTTAATGGTCAAACCAAGTGGGTTTTTGGTGGCATTTTTTTTAACTAGGGCATTTTCTTTTCATCATTTATCGGGAGCTAAATCACTGCGTCCCTTTCATCATCCGACTTTTATCATCAACATTTTCTCATCATCAATGATTTACCTCCCGAGGGGGCATCATCAATATCAAAAACATATCAGAGTCAGATCAGGGGCATATCAGTTAAATTTTTCAATCAGGGGCAAAATCAAACACTTCAAATTTTTTAGAAAAAGCAAGAATATTTTCTTTGAAGCAATGCATTTCACACATCACTTCAAAGAGGGGAAAAATGTATATGCATAAAATTGGTCATGTCTGATTAATCATGGCATTTAATTAAATATTTATTATTTAATTAATTTCTCTAAAGTCCTCTACATATGATTAAATTTAATTATATTGTTCATTCAATTTATAATTTTGTCATGATTAAATAAATCAATTTTTATTTAATTATTTCACATTCATATGTCTACTTGATTAAATAAATAAATACACTTTATTTATTTTAAATATTCTATCGGCAAAAATCTCCATGTCACCCATAAACAGGTCAAATTGAAATCTAATAACGGCTATCATCTCTTCAAAAATCTTTCCAAAATCCATGCATGATGATTTCCAATTCATTTTTATCAACTCATCTTATCTCTTTTCTCGAAAAGGAAAGCCGTTTCATTTCTTCTGCTTTTCTCTCCAATCTTATCCATCTTCAACCGTTCAATCTACCAGGAATTTTCACAGCCGTTGATCACCTTAGCCAATCAGAGTTCTTTGAAAACTCTATAAATATCCCTGTGAATCCAAGCATTGGTTACACCTACAACTTGTAACGCATATAGATTATAGATTACTTGCATTCTAGCATTCTAGCATCTTTAGTTTTTATCAATTTCGTAATCTTTAGTTTGTATCAATCATGTCTAGTATCAACATAATCATGTCTTAGCATAACATTGCATGCATTCATATTTAATCTCGTTCTCTAGGAAGACCATTTGTTGAGTCTAGCCCAAGATCTGAGAGCCAGCTAGAATCTACAAAAACACTGGAGATAGAGGACGATAGGACATCAAAACAGAAGAGAGATTTTGCATTTATTTTCATTTAAATTTTGTTTTTAATGTAATGTTCTATCAATGTGTTTGATTTATTTGTTTTAATCTACATTTATCACACTCTAAAATCGACCACACAAGTACCACATTGAAGAAACTCTTGTGAAACAAGAGGAAGAAGAGGTGGAAGAGGGTGGGGCAATAAAGGAGGAACATGTTGTTTAATAGGGAGAGAAAGGTATAGTGCAATGGAAAAATGTGGTAGGCGTCGAGGGTGGGAGCTAGGTGTCACTCTACAGTTTTCCCTCTAAGCGAGACAGGAAGAAAAGGAAAGTGATAGATAAAGTCTCAGAGTGTGAAGAAGAAGAAAAAAGTGTGGGAGAGAAGAATGGATCACAACCACTCTCTGGGGTCACACAACAAAAGGTAAGTTTGATTGATGTTATCTATAAATATTCTTCTTTCTTGACTTCTTCAATTCCTGCTATTCAAGAATCTTCTATCTTGCTATGTTTTTGACACCTCCTCCTATGCTAATTTCATCTTTAGTGGTGGTTGCACAATCATTGGGTATTCCCTTACGTGGCTTGCCTCCTTTCTTTCCATCTACCTTGCCAATCCATTCATCAATTGACATGGGAATAGTGTTGGTTGCTTCAAAGCAACAATTCACCATTCCTTTTGGGCTGCCACGAGGATCTCCCTTTGCCAAGGAAATAATACAATCACCAGAACAATTCCATCGATAGATGGAAATAGTTAGAAAGGCCCACAAGGCCCATTTAGAGAAGTGTAGAGGGAAAGCGACGAAGACGATGGCGATGCCCCATATGAGATCCTTTTTCGACCCTAGCCAACAATCTCTAATGATTGCACATACGAACCCTATGTTCATCAAGCTTCAAGAACAAATGCAACCAGGGGATTATAATGTTCATGTAGTATGTCCGAACCTTAATTAGGTGAGGCCCCAAGATAAGGTTGACCTAATGGAGGAAACTCAAAAATCTGTTATGACAGATTATCTGAAAACTAGTTGTCACCTTAAGAAAAAGGAAGAAAAGCTCGACAGTGTCAAAACCACAGTAGACTAATTAACTGTCAAGGGAAAGGCGAAGGAGGCAGAGCTAAGGAAACAAAAGAGGGAGATATAAAGTTATGTTTGTGAGGAAGTATTGAAGCTTGAGGCACAACAAAAAGAAATGTTGGAGGTACAAGTATTTGAGCTAATAGCCCAAGTCAAGAATACACAATGAGAACTATGATAGGAGATAGATACTAGGGATCAACAATTCTTAAAATTGAGAGAAGAATTGGTTTTGAAGTCCCAGGCTACAAATATCCTTTCTATTATCTGTGAGCTATATGTCTCTTGTTTGGAAGAGATAAAGAACATAGCTTCCAACCTAAAACCAACACTACAATTTATTATTGATTCAAAAGCATTGAGCACTGATGTAGCTGATGTTGTGAATCAAGTGCTCTCTTTTGTATCACAAAAGGTCATAGAATCAAAGTTGCTAGTAGAAAAACTGTATAGTGCAAGCGACAAGATGCTTCGAAAAGCAGGTATAAATGACAAAAGACAGACATAAGTGAAGGTAAATCAATTCTCGAGCTGTAAGAAAGCTATGTCGAAGTGTGAGGCACATTTGGATGAGTTTGCAAAAGGTAGTACATGACATAAAGGGATATATTGAACAACTAGTATAGTTGGGGCTGTCGTCCTTGTTCCTTGAAGACAACACATTTTTTTTGGATAACCAATTGAAAGAGCTTATAGTGGGTAAAACAAATATTATGTTGCAAGCCGAGCCAGAGCGAATCGCCGATTTCTTTTGTGCATGACGGTTAATTCGCCATGATGAAATTTCGAACCAAAATTGCCGGTTAGTTGAGATGTAGCGGATTCTGAATCACCACATTTTTATGTACTTTTTATTAGGCCTTGGTTTAAATCAGCCGCTAAAAATTATTTTATTAAAAAATTAACTCAAATATTAGCCACGTGAGGCTTCAGATGTTACGATTACATCTATCCAAATCTAAATTGCAAGTATTTAGAATAGGTACATCCTTGCATAGTGCGACAGCATCAATAGCTTTCTTAGGCCATGATTTCAAATCTTAGGCTTCCCAACAATGATCATAATATACGGCCTCTTCTGATTCTAAGGCAAACCGGTATACCACGATTTGTAATGCCCATGAGCTCTTAATTTTTGGACCGCATCGGGATTCCAATGATCCGTCAATTTTAGGCGTTACTCTTTACCAGCCGTGTTATACGGCGAAGGTCATACAAAATGATCCGCTTATACCGGAGCCCATGAGTACAAACTATATATTTTACCCCCATGAATGGGAATTATGGCTTGCTTAAAATTGCATTTTCAAATTCAATGCTGGCAAGTAAAGATGTTAGCTCTACCCCTAACTCCATCAATACTTCACCCTCATTCTCTACTTCTTTCCATAATAATTGTTTTATTGAAGGATTCATTCATCATAATTAATGCATATTTCTTTCCGGCTATTTTTAAGATTCGCTTGGCTTACAAAATGATGTGCAAAAAATGTCACAAAAATATATTTCTTTCAAAAAGGAAAGATTCACCAATAAAAATTAATATTTCTTTAAAAAAAAGGAAAGATTCACCAATAAAAATTAATATTTTTTCCTAAAAAAATGAAAGATTTGCCAATATTTTTTATCTTTTTTTGAGGGGGATTTCTTAAAGTTATCACTAAAGTGAATCAGCCAATGTCTCTAAGCTAGAAGCTTTCCTATGACCACTTGTTGAGTTAGAGTACCAAATGCGGATTGTGGTGCAAAAATTAGATAATTTCTCATTCAAGGGAATTATTGATTTAGACAGATTCTTTTACACATTGAAGAGGAAAGTATGACCTTCTGAAGATGAGTGGACATCTTTGTAGTGCACTCTTGAGAAGATGTAATTTTGAGGTATGCACAACTTCTAGCTTTTTTGGCAAGTGTTTTGTTGCTATATTGGTCTCTATACTGCCTTCCGATTTACTAGAGAGATTTATCTTTTTTATATTTTTCGTGACTTTGGTTTTCCTCAATGCTTCCATGTGGCAATTGGGTAGTCATTTTTTGTAAAGAAAGTCTTGAGAGTATTCAGAAACAACGCCAACAAGCCATGTGGCAGCTTAGAATGTTATTTGATTTAGTGACATTTTGAGGTTCTCGAAAAAGATAAATAAAATTAAGAGATATCACCATCTAATTTAATGGACACCTGTCAATAAAGCGCAATAGGAATATGATGTTGTCTATTCTTTCGATAATGTTCCATTGTCCTTGCACATTGCACATTATTTTGTTTTAGGTCTATTTACAATAAATAATTGTTCAAGGAATTCTTATTTCTATAAATATTATAGCTTAAACTAATGTTAGCAACTATTGGAAAGTTATAGTGATTTTTTTGGTTATTTAATTAGTGCTGAAAATTGATATGAATAAAATATTTATAGTTAGGTCTTGTTTTCTAAATATTAATTGAATGATGATTATAATGTTTATTATAAATAGAATTTGATTATAAATAGAATTTGACTAAGATGTATAAAAAAGACTTCAAGTTAGAGTTATAGTTATGCTTTCAAAAAATGGAAGAAAAACTTAGTTTAATCACAACTAAAAATGATACTTGTGTTTATACATAGTCACCTATACTAACATTACCACTTACAAAGGTTGTAGTGGAAACAACTAAATTTAGGTACTTCACCATGGACATAAGTGGAACTTTTAGCAAGTAGAGCAATCCTCAAATCGAAAAAGGCAAGTGGGCATTGGCCTAAGGTATAATTAATTAAAGAATGATAGAATCACCAAATCTATGTATCAAATTGTATGGCTTGTACAGTATGATGCAAATGTGTTTGGTTTATGATGGTAAATTCTCGTGCATTTGTTGTCACTATATCGAGTATTTTTCATTTGCTTACATCTTATTTTCTTGTTGTGGTGTGCAGGATTGATGCATGTCTCAAGCATCTTAATTAAATTTTGCATTGAATTTCTAAATCATTATAAAATAATTATTTTGAATGGTTTTATAACAGTTATGAATATCCGAATCATTCTACATTGTATTATACTTGTAATTGTGGTTAGACTATGCATAATATTGATATCAGGCTAAAGATAGAACTTAGGATGGGATTCAAGGATTAGTATGAGAATTATACTTATGATAAGTGTTGTGATTAGGATTATTTTGCTTAGGTCTATTGTCTTTCGACAATAATGTCTGGCTTAGCTTTTTGGAACTATGTATAATCATTTGTTGACTAAAGGATTATAGCTTGTACAAACATAATTTTGTATAGCTAATTATTAAAGAAATTTTAATGCAAGATTTAGGGGTAAGGCTTAGATTGTGATTTACAATCAAAATAATTATTATGGCTATAGCTCTACCCCTGTCCCTCTTTCATTGAAATAAAAGTGGTTGCCAATAATAAATATGATAGTCATAGAGACAAGAACAATCATATCTTTTTATAGATAATTGTAATTAGTATATGACAAATGGAATTGATATTTCTATAAATACATATTTAAGATAGAAAAACTTATGGCAGTACAAATACTCAAGTGAAAGAACATATTCTAATGCAATATTTAAAATATCTAGAACAAGTTGGGAAGAACAAAAGAATTAGATAGTGATAACTATTTACTGAACTAATTTCAAGAATGAGAAGTTATTAGTACATGCGTGTATTCGAGAATGATATGGGTTTGATAATATATACCTTATATAAGTTGAGGCAAGTAAAATCAATTGCAACTTTACAAAGTAATGATTAATTATTAAAAATATACATAGTTCACTAAACACGTTAGTGGATAGATCAAAAGTAGTGCTCAATTTATTATAGTAATAAATATAGTATTGTTCTTAAAATACCAATAATAATTACTTGCATTTTCTCTTGTGTTATATGTTTCAAGCATGACAAAAGAAAAATAAGAAAAAAATAAGTAGATTGTTATTATTAACAAGGTTTTTTTAGTTTATTTGCTTTATGTGATCATTTTACATGGTGCTACACAAAAGCATATTGGAAGAATTTTCTAAAAAAATGCATTAGGTTGTATAGGAGCGAATTTGTACCCCTTATGTAAATTCCCCTTTTACACAACCTCACCTTAGAAAATCAAATACGAAGCCAAAATTCCACATCACCCAATTGCCTTCCTTCCACTAGGCATCTGTCTGTTGTGTCGGTGAGAGAATATTTGTTGGGGATGCGCGTGCGGCGCGCAAATGTCCGTACGACGTGCTTCCATCCCTAACAAATTCCTACGTCTGAAGTTGGCAAAGGCATTACACTATCGATTGGGGACAAATTGTAACGTCCCTCTTCGACCAACCGACCCAAAAATGCCTTATTCTTCCTCATTCTTCCTTCAAATTGATCCATTCTTCATTCAGTCCATCTTTGGGCATCTTCGAAGCACTTCATTTCACTCTCTAACATTCACTTCACTTTCAAGCAACACTTCAACACTCCATTGGCAGCAGTAGCACTCCATCAACTCCACATAGAAAGTGTGAGACAAGCTACAACAACATGGGCTTGGAGTCTTGCGAGACCTCCTTTCATCATAGTTGAGGTTGTGGTGACCTTGCCAAGTCCGCATTCTCCTCCATTGTCTAGTTAGCTTTTGGGTGGAGGTGGTAACATTTCGCTCCTCTCCTTTATGATTTGGTTGAGTAGCATTTTACTGTTTTGTAGTGTTTATTGCAATCTCTACTTTCTTTACTTCTTTATCACATATTTCTATCTCATTGCTATTTGGTTGTCCATGGAGGTGGAAACACCAAAACGGGGGTTTAACTGAGGTAGACTCCTATACAGCCCCAACCTTTTCCCCTCTTTCTTATGTGTAGGTGAACATGCACTTGGAGCTAGCTGGCGAACTGGCACATTGGTGAGATCATTTTCATCACTCTAGCTTTCATCTATCTACTTTATCACCTTGATTTATACTTTTTGTACTTTATCATTTTGCTTTGTTCCTTTAAGAATAAATAGCTAGGTCGTTAGTTTGTTTTTTGATAGCTTACATTATACTTTTTGTCCTCTAGTCATACTAACGCCAGCGCACTCGAGAGACGCTAGTGTGTTGCACTGTTGTCCTAAAACTGCACTATCATCCTTGGACAGAGAGTTGTCTAAGGTACAATATTGACTCTAAAAACCAACTCATCTAGCCTGAACTTGGATTTTGGGTTTGAAGGGTGATTGAAGTACTTTATATTCCTCATCATTCTTGATCCCTATCCAAAAAACCCCTTTAGAGTGAGGTAAGTTAGAGCAACCCTCGACTCTCGGCTCTCCATGACCTAGAGCCTTGACGTGGTTGGTCCCCCTCTTACATTTTTGGTGAACCTGATGTGAACCATTTTGGTTTCATCTTGCAGAACTGAAAGATTCTTTCCTTGTGTTCTAGGAGCATTGTAGGTGTGAGCATTATGGAGCCTTTCACCTCACAACCCAACCTGCAATCCCTAGTAGGCTTAGTTGGAAGGTTATGTAAGTGTCGTGTAACAAAACCTTAATTGGGTCACTGTCTTATTTTATAACCTTTTGGGGGCCTTGTGAAAGTATCATTTAGTGTGTGTGATGGCCTCTTTTCTGCATCAACCTATTCCCTTTGTGTAGCCTATGAGTACTAGTCCAGGTATAACCTTCACCTCACAAGACATGCCGATGGATTTTAATAGGGAACCGTCTCCTCTCTATATCCCTATGCAAATCAATGATAACATTGTAGCAGGTGTTCTCGTTGACTCGACATCTCAGGTAAATAATATAACTGAGATCATGTTAATTAACTTTCTTCATAAAGATGGGTACAATGCACCTGTGAGCACTATCCGTATGCACAACGGACTTTTCATACCTCCTCTTGGTAGTATTGTTTTTTCAGTGCTTGTCAGACCTAAAATTGTAAACCTTTTTGTTTGATATAATCCCTAGGTTTGAACTATTCAGAATGAAGCTAGGTATCCCCTGGTTAGTAGCTATGAACGTAGTTCCCTTAGTTGTGCATAAGTGTTTGAAGTTCATGCATGAAGGTTTCATACATGTGATCCACGAGACTGGATATAGACCACTAGTTGAGCGTGGTAGTTACTCCTTAGATTACTTTTGGCTGACACCCATTGGTCCTCTCCTGCCTAGGAAGGACCTCTTGTACCAAACTTAGCAGAAGTACAAGAAAGGGAACTTAATGCCTAAAGTGAGGTACCCTTCGTCACCCTATGTAGTTTCACATAGGGCTTGCTTAAAAGCTAACAGTGATGTCTCTGTGGCTCGAAGGAAAGAAGGGAAGTGCCCTCAGGGATCCTCCTCTTCTCCTATTGTCCAATCTGATGCTCCCTCTTTCCCTGTTGTGGTGCCACCATATTCTATTCCTCATTTGTGAGAGAATCCTATGGTTCCTGCTTAACAAAAGCCCAAGCACCCTGCGTTTGAACTTCATGTCCTGCCCATGGAGCCTAGGCCCATTTGCTATGGCAGAAGAAAAGGTTCCCGTGGGGAATCCTCTATGTCCTAGCCTCCACGACCTCCTACCGCTTCTACTCCAAAAGTAGTAAACAAGAAGAGGTCCATTGTTGAGGCACTAGAGATGACTCCCCTCATTGCTTATCAACCTACTCCTACTCTCATTCAGGAGTCTGTCCCTCCACTAGAAATGGCTATAGTGGACACTCCTATGGCTGAGTAGGAGTCTTTCATCCCTTCGCAACTCTCAGCCTCTAGCTCGAAGAGTCACATAAACTTCCTTGCACGTGAGTGCAAGCGCGAGTGAAAGGCTCTCACAGTTGAGTAGGCCACTTTATAGAAGAAGGAAGAGGAGACAACCGCCCCTATATCAGGGCCTCCTGTTGTGTCCTCCTCTCTCCTCCCCTTTTCTTCCATTCAACCAAGCTCCGTATCACTTTCAGCTCCTGTTGTGAGTGTGTTTAACCCCAAAAAGGTGCAGGTGTTCATTGCTCCTTCGGTTGAGCCACCCTTGCTGATGTCCCTTCCAGACATCTCGCCTTTCCCGAAACCCGTGGACATGATGAATACTTCAGTGGTGTCTACTGTGGTTTTCTCCTCCTCCTCTTCCTTTGCACCTCTTGCCTCATTTGTGGGGATTTCACATCACCTGACGAAACAAAGGGTGGAGGATGGCCCTTCCAGCAATGGAGGGCGTAAGAGGAGCCCACCTTCTCTGAAGGGTGGTCCTACACTAGCTTGTTTTGTCTTGGTAATAGAACAAGTCCTGGCTTCCCTTGAGTTCATCACTTCTCTTGAGTCACTCAATGAGCCAAGCGGTGAATCTCGGGCACAATCCTCTCCTTCCATTGAGGTATGACATGGAACTCTAGTAAAGTGCATGTTTAACTCTTTGGATGAAGTTTTGGCCTTGTCAATGATCTTCGCGAAATTGCTAACCATAGCTTCACAAG
The DNA here is from genome assembly GCA_007258455.2 of Sequoia sempervirens. Taxonomy (NCBI): domain Eukaryota; kingdom Viridiplantae; phylum Streptophyta; class Pinopsida; order Cupressales; family Cupressaceae; genus Sequoia; species Sequoia sempervirens. Next base: position 7,019 of record VDFB02091679.1, on the reverse strand, counting down.
ATCCTACCAGAGAAGACCTTGCGAGGACTTCGTCCTTATCCCTTGTTGTGGGAGGGTTGAAATCTCCTCCCCTTAATATTCCACCACTACAAGCTCCTCCTCCTTCCCCTTATGATGATCTAGAGTGGGAAGCGGATGACCTCTTGGTCGATGAGTATTAGGGGGAGGCCTCTTCTTTATCTTTAGATTATAAGTGTGTTTGTTGTGATGTGTTCCCCCGTACTTGTGCTATGTGTTCCTCTATGACCCTTGTCACCCTTGTTGGTGCTTGGATACATAAGTGATTTTGTGTCGTGAACCTTCTTCTATCTGTATCATCATTCTTCCATGTTTGTGTTTGATTTTTGGAAAATTGGGGATGATGCAAAGTGTTGGGGGCATTTAGGCTCCCCTTCCATGTTGACCCAATTTTTTATTTTTACTTTGTCTTCTTGTGCATTCTTCACATGGTCTGACATAGTAGGGGGTTGATGACAGTTCATTAATATACTATTACTATACCTATATATATTCATGAGTAGCTTTGAACCCAAAATATCAAATTACCCCTGTGCCCTTTGTTTGTGATGTCTTTGTCTCTTTTAACGTTTCTTTTATCTTTATCTCTTCTTTTCTTGAGTTGTCCCTTGTATGTGTGACAACACCATTTCTATGATGCTACGATTTTCAAAAAACGCATTCGTCGCCAACGAATGTTTTCCCAAAAATCCTCACGAACATTTCTTTTTCAAAACTGCATTCACAACTAGGACCCCTAATGTAATGTATTTCCTTCATCATGGGTTCACACAGAAAGAACTTGAGAAATTTTCTTCGGGGTGGAAGTAGCTTTGATCTTCCCCTCGCGAGGGGGAATTTTATTCCTTTCGAATTCCTTAATGAGGTGAACATCTTTTGAAAGGATTCCTTGATGACGAATTGATTTGAGAAAAAATGTCTTTTTTGCACTTTTAAACAGTGTGTCCCTTGAGTGGACCCCCCTTTTCACGTCAAGTTCCCAAGGGACCCCTTTGAAAGCATTCCAATTTGTTCGCAGATGCGCGGCTTTCCGCCGGTCGCCCTCATTGGATGCACTTTATTTTTTAGGTAAACATATCGCTGCTGCAAGTCGCTTTCCATTTTTTGACTCTGGGAGTCCTCTTGGGTGTCCCTCATGCCAAGAGATCTTGGGGACACCTCGCCCATGGTTCCTACCCAGGACTATATAGGTGCTTTCATCCTAAGGTTTTCCTTCATGTAGCCAGATATCTTGGGGGACCTTTACTTGCAGTCTGGGCACGCTTGGGTGCATACCTGGGAGCTTCCCTTCATGTGAGAGATCTTGGGGGCTACCTCCTTGTAGGTTTGCAGGCCTATAGGACACTTTCATCCTACAAGTTTTGTCCATCGTTGGTCTGAGGGCCTTTGGTGTACCTTGTGTAGCTTTATAGTTTTGTGGGGCTATGGAGTCTTTTGTTCAAAACTCCTTAGGCAACATACCTATGGAGTCCTTTGCCTTCCCTGTGCTGTCAAGCTCACCAGATCGCGGTCTGCTTCCTCGACGGTTCAGGTATAAATTTCTAACCCTACTAAATTTTTGATCTACTTTACCGAAGCACTCATTAGTACTCATGCTTGCTAAAGTGGGGGGAAAATGTATAGGAGCGAATTTGCACCCCTTACGAAAATTCCCCTTTTACACAACCTCACCTTAGAAAATCAAATCCAAAGGAAAAATTCCACATCACCCAACTTCCTTCCTTCCACTTGGAATTTGTTTGTTGTTTCAGTGAGAGAATATTTGTCGGGGACACACACGCAGCGAGTAGACGTTCGCACAGCGTGCTATCATCCCTGACGGATTCCTGCATCTGAAGTTGGAAGAGGCGTTATACTCTCGATTGGGGACAAATTGTAACGTCCTTCTTCGACCAACCGACTTGAAAATGCCTTATTCTTCCTCGTTCTTCCTTCAAATTAATCCATTCTTATTCAATCCATCTCTGGGCATCTTCCTGGCCTTTGCTTGACTTTGCTCTCTGCTTATTCCTTCCACTTTTCAAGCAGCACTTCAACCTCCATTGTAACAACCTCCATCAACTCCACTTATGGGTGTAAGGACGAAGTTACATAGCGATTGTGGGCTTAGGAGTCCGTCTCCTTATCCATTCATCCCTCTGGGGTTTGGGGCGGGCGCAGTTCTTGTATTCTCCTCCATTGGCTAAGCGGAACACATAGGTTGGGTGTAGCGATTTTTCTCCTCTCCTTTGTGGTTTTGGTTTGATTAGATTTTGTTGTTTGTGGTGCTGTGCGATCGCCTGCCCCGCTTCTGCTTATTTCTATCATTGCTGCTCCAGCTCGGTGGAAACGCCTAAGCAGAGGTCGGCCCGTGAGACCTATACAACAACCTCTTGTGGCGTTGGTACGCCGGGACTAAGCTAACGGTAGCGCCGTTGGGCAGGATCATTTTTGCGATCCTCTAGCTTTCATCCTATCTACTTTGTCACCGCCGTTTGGCACTTTTTAGCACTTTATGGTATGTTTGTTCCTTTAAGAATAACTTCAAGCTTCCAGTTTATTGGTTTGTTTTTTGTTGGATTTACGAACTACTTCTCCTCGTTCAGCATGGATTGCAGTAACAGAAATCAGTCATCATTGTGTTGTAGATCCCTAAATTTGTATTGTCTTATGGATAGAAATTTGCTGAGAATTTAATATGAAACAAAACAAAAAGCTCACCTAACACGAACTTAGGTTTTGGAGTTTGAAGAATGATTATTAAAATTATATATATAGTCCTCTTTCATCTAGAACTTTCTTGATCCCTATCAGAAACATCCCTTTAGAGTGAGGTAAGTTAGGGTAGCCCTTTGCTCTCGACTCTTCGTGACCTAGAGCCTTGACATGGTTGGTCCCCCTCTCTTACATAGGTGTGTCGAATTATCGCACTATGAAGCTGGGTGAAGGAAATGCTCCGATTTTCAAATGTTTTATAACTATTGAGGATATGACACGTACATGCAATGGCTTTCATCGAACCAAGAAAGATGTCGAGAATTCGATTGTTGAAGCTGCAATAGTTTTTTTTAGTAGCAAGGAAAACAATGTACATCAATTTGAGGTAATTGTAGTATAGTATTGCATTGATCAAAATATTTAAAATAAAATTTTGTAATATTAAGAAATTGTGCTTTTGAACTAGAAAAGATTACTGCATAATAAATAACCTGACAAGGTAATTCTTTATTAACCATTTCTTATTACAAAGTAGGAAGTTTGTGGGAAAGCAGGAAGTTTGTGGGAAATCACTTCTTCGACAACTTCTTGCAGATTGTCGTGTAAGTATTGATTCAGTGAAGATTACTTATGAGAGCAGAGGAAGCGTGCATAATCCACCTTTTACTACTTCAATGGAGATTAATGGAGTTCCCCATGTGGGTGCAAAGGAAAAGAGTAAAAGAGAAGCAGAAGAAAAAATAGTTGCTTTGGCTTACCATGCACTTAAACAACACATTGTTCTGCATGGCTAGTATTTTTTTTGTTTGAATTACAGAGTAGTAGATCAATGACATCAATTAAGTATTTTTATAACACTAGCATTAATTTTTATATGTTATCAATGAATTTACTCTTCTCAAATTTGTTGTAGATTGTAATAGGTGTAAGTTTGTACATGGCAAAGTTACATGTTCAAGTGTGGATGAGAAGTTTGACATGATCATGAAAAATATGTTGCCAAGTGTTATGAGAATATTTTGTTTTCACTAAAAACTATTATTTTGTTTTTACTAGGATCGAGAGATAGTTTTATTGTTTGTAAAGTAGTTAGTATTGCAGTATTTGAAACTAATTACAAATTTTGAATATATTTCCATATGATTATAATTTTATTCGATAGGATTATATAGTTGTACATAATATAGCATGGATTCCCATTATTCAATGCAAAATCAGTCAAAATTATCTAGTTTTTAAAAAAAGAATCAAGATACATTCTATTAGTTTTAAAAAACCATAAAATGTGATTAGTTTTAGAATACCTAAAATGAATATAGAAACTTGTTTCAAAATTCTATGATTTTTGTATTTATGATTGTTTTAGAATTTTATATTTAGTATTGTAAGAAACATACAACAAAAAAGTAAGTATTGTCTGTTAGCTCTTAAGGATATTTTTATATTGTTTATGATATTGAATAGAATGAGTATAACATGGGGATTATTTTCAATATTTTGGGATATATATAGAATAAATTATTCTTCACGTGGGTTGGAAGAAAAAATATTAGATACAATAATTTAATTTGAATCTAAAAGCAAATAGATTTAGTTCTATAAAATCAATGAATTATTCTAGATATTTATTGTTTCAAATTTCTATAATGAACATTATTAATGATATACATATGGAAATTGGATTGCTTATGTGACAGTAAATATACATGGTATTTTCAAGTACATAGTGCGAATCCAATATTTTTTATTTCTTTAGTTGTTTGTTTTTATATAATGATTGATTGCAGTAATAACTAAAAATGCTTTCTAATATTAAGAGGTAAGGTTTGTAAGTAATATTAGTTTTCAAATGAATTGTGATCAATTCAGTAAACTATACATCCTTGTCTCTTATTTTATTTTTTATAGTCATCAAAATACTATAAATGATAAACGTATAAATATAGATATGAATATCAAATTTCTTTCTGTTGTGTGCAGAGATAAAACTTTAGAATTCATAATGATTGCAAGGTCTAAAAAAGATAGCATAATGTATATTTGTATAGTTGATTGTCGTTAATTATGGAATTCTAACTACTAGTTATTAAATTTATATATTTTTTCAATAGTGAACTTGACTTGAGGGAGGAATATGCTTTTATTATAATATCAAAATCAAGGAAAAATAGACTGGACAAAATCATTAGACAACTATAATTGTATTACAAGAAATTTAGTGTAATTTTTAATAGCATATTTATAATATATTGGTAATGATTATTATTTTGTTTAAAAATAACCTTGACATGAGCAATGGAATACTCAGGCACTGTTTGAGTTTTAGTTGTCAGAGACCAATGCAAAGAATTATCTCGTGTGCGATAAACAAGAAATTCCATAAGTCATCTTAAGTAATTGAATAGTGTCCCTTCATTGATTGTTGCTAGGACTATGATGTAGTCTTAGTATACTAGTAATAACTTGCATTGATGTCGTTAAACATTTTAACCATGTAACCAAGTACTAGTGGCCGTGGGGTTTTTTTCCACGATATTCAAATTCAAATTATCTGAATCCTCATTCAAGCTCATTCTTGGAAAAAAATAATCCTATCAAATTTCATTTGTTACAATAATTCTTTCTTTTAAAAAATCTAAATCTGAACCATTTTTTCCATTCATCTTCCATAAATTAAAAAATATATAGAACTTTGCATTCCAATGACAATTTTTTAAAATACATCAAAATCTGTCTTGAAATCTGCATTATAAATGTAAAGGTTATTTATTATCTATAAATTAATATATAATATATATTTTGAGGAATATTTATATTTGATAAAAGGAATTTATGAAAGCATTTGAAAAAAATATTTTTTTTGAAAAAACACACTATCATCCAACAATTTAGATAGAAAAATTTATATTTGGTTAAGAAATTTATGACAATATTTCAAACAAAAATATTTTTATTAGGAAACACATTTTATTGTAGACTGAAATAATTATTCAACAAATGAAAAGAATATGTATATAATTGTTGCTTGTTTCAAATTACAGTTTTTTTAATAGTTTCAACACATTGGAAATTGCATTTATTTGCCCTGCACTTGTCACTGGTAGATAGCACAAAGTGTTGATTCTGGCCATACCACTTTACTCTAGTTATCTCTTCTTTACCAAAAATTACTCCTCAAATTTGGATGGTGTAAGTCTATAATTAGGATTTAATGGAGCTTTCAGAAGAACTAATTTCCTCTCTAGGTTTGCCTAAATTTATTTTGCTATCAAGATTTTACTCCTTACATAAATATGTTGTATCATCTGCAATATGAATACAGATAACGGAATTGTCAAACTTGTTACTAAAATTGATACTTAATCTTCATGTTGTTCACACATATTTTGAAGACTGTGTAGTATTGTAAGTGTTGCTATCTTGAAAACAGTCTCTATTATGAATTGCATGATGGTCAACGTCATCTAGATATCAGATTTATAAACAATGTTCTTCAATTAAAAAGGCTATTCCTAGAAACTGAAAAATTATTGTCCAAAAATCATTAGAGCATTGGTAAAAGTTTTGAATTTGGCATGTCATGTTCAACATTTGTATCTATAGATAACAAAGATATTGCTATGGCTGAATATAGATCAGATATTTTATACATTGCAACTTGTGTTTTTTGTTGTATCAGTTCAATATGGTTTCTGGTTATATACAAATTCATATTTCCTATAAATAGTTATTTTGGCCTGTTTGTAATTATTAGTGATGAATTATGTATTATGTTAGTCATTTTAAATTTATTTATAGATATTCAACAATTATTAATTATTGTTACATGTGATGATATTTATCTTCTATATTGTATCAGCACACAGATAAGCATTATTAGCATTGTTAAATGTGATGACAAATAGTTATATAATATATAAATGCTCAACATGAGACAAAAACAATGATATCACGATTTGTAACTACAAATTTGATTTGGCAGCATGGCTCAATTTAGTAATTTAATTTTATAGGATGCTTGCTGGAATGTACGTCAAGCATTCAAAAGATACGACACCGACTGCAAATCCTCCTTGCTATAGAAAAAGAAGAGAAAATATCTTCAAGACAAACAGAGATTTAAACACTACAAAACAAAAGAAAACAAAAAATATTGTTCATACAATTTGATGTGGTATGCAATATGTGCACCATTGCCAAAGTAACAAAACATAGTTTTTCTCACTTGTGAATATATTATAGAATACAAATTCTTCTTAATACTTATCAATCCATCTTATGCAAGTATTTATAGCACTATCATG
>VDFB02091678.1:0-69822 GCA_007258455.2 Sequoia sempervirens | reverse complement strand
GGAAAAATCCATCGGGAACCATTCTCTCCTAGTGAGCATCGTGCCAGCCACCCCTTGTAACTTGTGCATACCAATCTATGCGGTCCTATGCCCCCTAGTCACAATAGATACAAGTAATTTCAATTTTTTGTTGATGATCACACAAGGAAAATGTGGGTCTATTGTTTGCAGCATAAAGATGAAGCTTATGCCTACTTCAAAGAGTTTCACACTCTTGTGGAGAAAGATACAAATCATCATATTTGTTTCCTCTGCTTAGATCGAGGGGGGGAATACACTAGCACATAATTCTCCACATATTTGAAGGAAAATGGCATTCAACATCAATTGACTACAACATACACACCTCAACAAAATGGAGTTGCTAAAGGAGAAACTGTATCATTGTGGAGATGATCCACAGTATGTTGAAATATTCTCAACTAGAGTGTGCATATTGGGTTGAAGTTGTTCACAAAAAAATTTATCTTTTGAATCATGCACGAACCAAAGCCCTTGATGGCATCACTCCAGAAGAAGCATAGACAGGGGTAAAGCCTTCTATCTCACATCTTTGTGTTTTTGGATGCATTGCCTATATGCATATTCCTACACAAAAAAGGAAGAAGCTAGATGAAAATTCAATGCAATGTATTCTTCTTGGATATAGAATTGAATCCAAGGCATATTGCCTCATGGATCCCAATACAAACAAGATTTACATTAGTAGGGATGCAATTTTTGATGAAAAGAGTGAATCTAGTTCTCCTCCCACTTCATCAGCTTCTACAAATAGTGCTCCTATCTTCAACATGGATGGTAAAAATTATGGGAACGTTGATAATCAATCAACACCCACCAATGTCACAAAACCTTTACCAAAGTGGTACACTAGTACCATTCGAGATGCAAAGCTAGATGGAGTTCCAAAAACTTCCACTACAGGTCCAAGGACTCGCAACATGGCTTGTAATGAGGTAAAATTTGCACTAATGACTTCAGTTGTTGAAAATTTTGAGCCATCTAATGTTCAAGAAGTACTAGAATCAAATCCTTGGAAAGAGGCTATGGATGTAGAGTATCAATCTTTGATGAAAAAAAACACTTGGGAGCTTGTTGATCTACCACTTGGTAAGAAAGCAATTGGTTGTAAATGGGTTTCTAAAACTAAGTATAAAGCATATTGCAGTATAGATAAACATAATGCTAGACTTGTAGCCAAGGTATATGCCTAGAAAGAAGGGATAGACTATGAAGAAACATTTTCTCCCACAACAAAAATTAAAACCATTAGAATGATTTTTTCTTTAGCTACCCAATTTGGATGGCAATTGTATCAAATGGATTTAAAAAGTGCCTTTCTTAATGGAGACCTTAAGGAAGAAGTCTATATGACCCAACCAGAGGGATATGTTGCACCTAGAAAAGAAGAAAAGGTATGCAAACTTGTTAAATCCCTATCATATGGTCTCAAACAGGCTCCAAGAGCCTGGTATATCAAAATTGATGAGCATTTGCTAAAACATGGTTTCACTAGGCATCCATATGATCCAAATCTCTACCTCAAGGATCAATGGGGGGGATATTGTGATAATTATTGTATATGTAGATGACTTGGTTATCACATGCAGTTGAGAAGAAATGGTTGAAGCATCCAAGAATGATCTCAAGAAGACTTTGATATGACAGACCTCGGGCTACTGTACTCTTGTCTAGGATTATAGGTATGGCATAAAGATCACCATATCTTTTTTTCACAGAGAAAGTATTCCAAGAATTTTCTTGAGAAATTTAGAATGATGGATTTCAAACCCATGTCTACAACTATGGAATTAGGTTTGCAGTTATCTACTTTTGAAGAATCTCCTCAGGTGAATGTCACTCTCTATCATCAAATGATTGGAGGTTTGATTTACTTGACATATACTAGACCATATATCAGTTTTTCTGTTAATTATCTTTCACAATTCATCCAAGAACCAAAGAAATGTCATTGGCTAGCAGAAAAAAGGGTCTTAAGATATATACATGGTACAATGGATAATGGTTTGGAATATAAAAGGAGTGATCAATTCTTCTTGACATGGTACACAAATGTTGATTATACAGGTTCAGTTGATGATAGGAAATCCACTTATGGATTTATTTTCTTCTTGGGTAATGGTCCTATTTCTTGGGGAAGTAAGAAGCAACCAACAGTTGCTCTTTCTTCTACAGAAGAAAAATATCATGTAGCAAGTGCAACAATTTGTGAAGCGGTCTAGCTACGTCACATACTAGAAGGATTGGGGGTACCACAAAACCAACCCACAGTCCTATATTGTGACAATCAAAGTGTTCTCAAGCTTGTTCATAATCCAGTGTTTCATGAACGGACCAAGCATATTGAATTTGATTGTCACTTGATACGAGAACATGTTTAGAAAAACAACATTCAGCTCAAGTTCTGCTCCACACAAGAACGTGTTGATATCTTCACAAAGCCTCTTGCACGTGTGAAGTTTGAAAGTTTTCAAGATTCTCTTATTAGTAATTTAAAGTAATAATGTAATAAGGGGGGAATGTTGGATATTCCATCATTGCTTCCACATAGATAGTGTTTTTTTTATGGTTGTTATTATTGGTATGTAAACTTAGTATATTTGTTTAGTTTGTTTATAATTTGTTGAACCTGTGAGTGCCAGATAAAGCACATGGTTGAAGTCATCTTCATGTATAAATATGTTTCCATAATGCAAATGAGGTAGTTGATTGCTCTGAAAATTATAATAAGTATATGTGAATTCAAACTTGCATCTCCTTTCACACAAACAATGTGACTGAAAGGAAGGGGAGACGAAGTTGTGGGATATAGAGCTAGAGGCTACTGACTTGGATGCTTCCACTTCCCACCATGTTGCATATGAGGAGTTCAATATCCAACAACAACATGGGCACAATACTAGTGCTAGTGACAGTATCATTGGCACTACTTGTGATTCATCTAGTTTTTCTATTTCATCTAATGTCATGTTGATATTGACATTGATGATTTAGTGAATCCATATGATGATTAAAACTTTAAAAGTGTTGTAATATTGAACTTGAAGTTTGAATGATGAATATTTATCATGCATGATTTAAATGATATTCAATTTTATGGTGGTTTTTTTGTTTATATGATGTTATGTGATATTCTAATCCTAATTCATGCTTCTAGGTTGCATATATATATATACAGTTAATGCCATATCAACACACCAATAAAACATGACTTAGTGCACAACTATCAATCTAAATTTTTTGGGACCTTTTTGGACACCTCAACAAAATGCATTTGACGATGTGGCCATGAAACCTTAGTTATAAGCAAGGATTTTCCAAGTAAGTTGTCTTAAAATTTGGGAGTGATTTGACATTTTCAAGTAGGATTTTAGGAACCACAAAGTTAAGGTGCTCAACTATTAGGTTCTCTCCCCTACCACCCTTTCCTAAATCTTTCCAACTTCCCCCCCTAAAGAAGTAAAAATAATTATTCCCCTTAATGCAAAAGTGTTGCCAAATATTATATTATCACTATTGGTTGCACTCAAATGGTTACCATTTTATTTTAAGGATTGATTATTTTAAATGGAAGAATCATATATATATATAATCACAAATGCACATGTCACCGCCCCTCTCTCTTTTGACTTACTATTGCACCAAATGCAAATAAAACTAAATATATACTTTTTGCAGCATAGATATGTAACCAAATGTGAGAATAAACTAGATGCAAATAAAGGAATAAAATACATACAAAGAACCCAAAAAAATCTATTTTTGGGGCGGTCTACAACCATCCATCTTTCTTTCTCTCCATGGTGGATATTTTTTGTTTCCACTATAGGTGTACCTACCATTGTAACACAAGAGGATAAAATTATAGACTAAAGAAAATAAGTCAAAATGATAGAGGAATAATAATTAGGTTTAGGGTTATATTCTTCCAAAGCTAAGTAAAGATAATTAGAAATTTGAATTATTTCTTAAAAAAATTTAATGATATTTTAATATTGATCTTTTTGTTGCTATTAACAATGTTAAGTTCAAGATTAGCTGATTTAGGTTCTCGATGCTTAAAATTTTAAGAATCCATAAAATCTATTGCTTAAATAAGTTATGCAAACTCATACTTCATGCTAAAATTGTAAGTATATAGTTTTCTTAGATTGCATTTTGATATTTTTAGTAGGATAAGTAGTGCAAACTAAAAATAGCAATGTGAAAAAATTTCAAGATGATTTTTTTAAAGCACATTGCAAATTCATGATAGAGATCATTCTAGATTGTACTATATAAGAACAAGAAATATACCATATGTTGTCAAAAAATACCTCTTTTTATTTGTAGTCAATCTTTTATATTACTAAATGAATTGGTAGAAAAGTATTATAATGTCTAACAAGAAATGATGATGAAACTAAATTGGAAAATACTTACATAAACTCATATACGCATCTCCCTCTTGACTTAGAAAAAAATTATCTAATTGAATAACATGAATGTGCTTTCTTTTTCTCATCATAGAGGAAGCAACCGAAAAAAATGAAATAAAATGCAATTGTTAATGTATTCCCTTGCTTCTATAGTATTACAATGGAATAATATGGATGGTTTGAAACCTTCTATTAGAGTGAGATTTTCTTATATAGACATTTCCAACACATAGGAATAGATATAGGCCTTTAAAAAAAAGAAATCATTGCAAATTAGAAATAAATGGATGCAAAAAATACTATCCCTCACACAATGATTACATGACCTGGATGAAGGATGTTGATGAAGAATATGAGGATGATGTTGAAAAAGAATAAAAGGATGATGTTGATAAAACATTGGCCCAACAAACCATAAACCCATATGAGTGGGAGTTACTATCTCAAATGGGTCTAACCAATAAATTTAAGATAAATGAGTTAGAAATACTTCATAAATGAGAATTTGACCTCAACAATGCATGGAATGAATATAATGTGCCCCTACATTAATGTGACATGGAACTTGTTAGAACTAAAAAAATCTTACATTTTTCACTAGCTTTCACCTACCTATCTCCCATGTACCATAGAAATTTGCCACACCTTAATTTCATGATCAATACAAATTGTTAAAATTTGTGTGACAAGATCCATTTTACAACCCATGATAACTAATGATCCCATTAATTTTTCCTTTGGAATATAAGCATCTCTGTAATCGTTGTTGAGCAAGAGCTTTAAATGCATGTCTTTCCGATTAGAAAGTCGTAGCTCTTCAACTTGAACTTTTTCTGCATATCAGGAAGAGGTGAATCAAGTCACAACAATCAAAAACCCCAAAGATTATAGGTTTTCATAATCGGGAAGACAATGCCTATCATTTCATTGATGAAAGCTTATCAACAAGAGCAAGATAGTTAGAGCGAAGTTTTCAAATCATATTGAGTTTGTGTATCATGCTGATGGAAACCTCATCGACAAGAAACATATATACTTTCACTGATAAAACAGGAGAAAAATTGTGTTGGAGAAACATGTGCAATCGAAGTGAGTCCTTCAGATCTCACTGACCATATGGGTTACACTGATGAAGGATGTTGATCCAAATGAATGAAGCTGTAGAAGAAATACATTGGGGAGATCAATATCATCGAAAAGGAATTTTGTTCTCTTAGAAATAGTACATGTTGGCCCGATGGTAACATAGAATGACCACTATTTATCAGAAAGACACCGGGTGATGAGTAAGATGATTTCTAGTGGTCTAGATCATTTTGACATCTAGAAAACTTCATAATTTTCTCCCCGAAGTGATAGAAGTTGAAAAGAAAGAGAAAGGGAAGTTGTACAACATCAGCAAGATTATTAGATGGTCTTCTCGAATAAATATGAGAATCAAAGGTACACTTCACATCGAAACGACATTCAATTATGTCTTCGTGATCAGTTGTGAATGTATAAAAAAAGGTGGCACCAAATAAAACATATAGATTGGCCTGAGACTAGAAGGGTTTCACCGATGCAATCTTTTTGTATCATTTTGACATTGCAAAATTTGAAAAAATTGTTGCATTCATTCTCATAGGTGGACATTAATGGCCACATGAATGAAAATTATGTAAATATTTTCTTATCAAAAGGAGATTGAACCAAAATAATTTTTAGAAGTTGTAGCGAGAAGGACATGAGATCAAACGGGAGTTGAGGAATTCAGTGTGCTCATAAAAACACAAGTAATCATACCAAGCTTCCTTGCAATGGATAAATTATAGTTCAATTCTACCACCTTTTAAGGAATTAGGAATGGAAGGTTCAAGTTTTGTAAAAACAAAAGGTAGGAAGCAACAGGGTGAAAGTAGGCAATCTAAAAGCAAAAAATAGAAAACTAAAATGGGGGTGGAATCCAAAACAAAAGAATGAAAATTGAACCAAGACCTCATTGATCAATTGCTTGGTTTAGGGCCGAAGGCCAAAAGTTCTGCACAATTGAGGGTTGATGTAGAAAGGTTAGAAGACAAATGTAAAAATATAGGTGATGTGTGGACCCCCATTAGGGGATATGAATTGTTCATGTTTCATTACTGTTGAAGAAGTAGGTTTGAACCGGTTTGCAATCCTTGGAATTTCAATTTGGGAAAGCTGGTTGTTCCTAATGTCTTTGTGAATGTAGAGCTCATAAAACCCAGTAGCCACACATTACAAGCAATCCGTAGACGAAGCCAGCTCTGTAACCCCAGAAGGTGAACCATTCATACATATATCCAAGACCGACTTTGTGAAGTCTTCAACCTAGATGACACACATGGTTCAACCTATTGTGCACAAGGACTTGGAGGAGTATTGGTGAATGGACACAACTATAAAGGATGGAGATTACCATTACACGTGCCTAGGGAAAGATTGAGATCTTGTTCCATCTTGAAGATAATGATGGGGCCCTTTCATGCTCCATTTGTTCTGAGCCCTACCCAAAACATTATTGCTACCTACTTCAAGAGATGTCAAATAATAGGAACAAAGGCCTTGACCCACGGGCCTATAGGCTACTAGGTGATTTGCCTATATACAATGCCACAATGCAAGACCTTTTGATTGTTCTTCACACATTTCCAGAGGGATTGAATCGGGGCTAATGGCCCTTAAGAATGCATCTTCCGCACTAAACTTCAAACATTATTCCATTCTTATGCACATGCTATTGTACTATGGATAGGAGTTAGGAATGTGGCTAGAGGAACTAGGAATTACACAATTTGATGAGGATCAACCACTACCAGTGCAATTGTGGATTGCTATTTGGGACAACAGGTTTATCAATTCTAGTTATGTTTATTTTGAAGAATATTTTTTCAAGATATTGTATAGGTTTTATAATCACCCCTATGATTATTCATTGATTGATGAGATTAAAATATTTTTAAGGCCCAAGGATTCCAATGGACCACCAACTATAGGTCATAATTGGGGTGATTGGTATTGTTATATTGATTCAACCATGATCAGAGTGTATGGTTTTGAAGATACACCTTTCCTTTTACCAAAAATTGTACCAAATAGTATTTCATATCTAGAGATTGTCAGGCAATTGGATTATTCCAATGTCATGAACTTGAGTGCCTATGAGAAATAGTCATTTATGCCTAGTACATTGTGCCTTGGAGATTTCACTGTGGTATCAAAGGAAGGATATGATCTTATTTTGGATAAATTATCACATTTCAATATGAAAAAAATTGCACCAAGGAAGGGATTTGATCCTGAGGGTTATATTGGTTTTGCAAGGAAAAAATAGAATCTAGGTGGATATGATCATATACTATATCCTCATGATGACATTATCAGAAACATGGAGGAAGAGGAGGTTGAATTGGCAATTGATAACTACAATAGAGAAATGGAGCAGAAAATAAAGGATATACAAGAAGCATAAATGTTGTACTTTGGAAGTGAGGAATCTTCTGATGAGAGAACTCCAAGGCCAAATTGACAAGATTCCCAAACTGAGAATTGAAGAGTATCAACCTTCAAATAGAGAAAAAGAAGTTGAGGAATCATCTGACACAGATACTAGGCAATTGGCCTATAAGTCCTTTGTTTTTGATGATCAGTTTATAAAGTCTCCTGAATTTAGATATTTCTTGTACAAACAAAAAGGAAAAACAATAAGGGAATCTGTTGTGGACATCATACCTAGCAATGAGGCCAGTTACTAAACACCTTGAAAATGGATGTGGAGAATGAGATGAAGAACATGACTCTAGAGAGAGGAAGAAAATTATTAGAGGAGTCTGGTGTGATGATTTTTCCTAGTTTAGATTTAAATTATGCTCTTGTTTTTTATAGTTTTCTACATAATAATGGTGCTAAGAATAAGCTCAGTCTAGAAGGGATGGCAAAAGTATACACTGGATCAAGATATATCCTTGATGAGAATTATCTTATGATTTGGGCTCTATATCCCCCACATAAGAAATTTGTGATTATTGATACTGAGAAGGAATTTGGTCATGTGATGACATTGAAAGTAGGAGAGACTGATCCTATGGTCACAACTGACATTGGCATAAATGTAGCCAAATTGAATAAAGCACAGATTCAAATGTTGATCAAGGAGTGAGATATGTACAAGTTGAATAGTGAGAGAATGATGAAAGAAAATGATTTTCTGAGAGACACGGTCAAGAACACATTCAAGGGATCCACTAAAATGTTAACTCAAGGAGAAGGTTCCCAATCAAAGGACAAAAGTGAGGAATCACAAATACACACTCAAGTGAGCAAGGCTAGATTTGACACACTTTATGCAGTATTCCAAAAGAGGGACACTAACCTAATGGTTTGGATGGACAAGTTCTGGGTGACTCAATCTAAAAATCACAATGTCATTCAAGAACATAAGAGGATAAATGATAGGCTTCAATAAAAACTCCAAGAAATACAAAAAAGAAGCACTTCTGATACTGGATCCATTACAGTTGCTGAGGACATGGTAAGGAAACATCAGGACTATTATAAGGAACTCATAGTAGATGCCAAATAATTTATTGGTGCTTCAAAGGAAGGGGTGCCTGAACTATTTAGAGATGATGGAGAATTGAAGATTTAGAGTGAATGGATGAAAGAGTGTGTAGGAATGATATTGCATGGATCCTTGAGGTGATGCAAGCAAGGTGGTTTACACTCACTAATCCAACACAAGACAATGTGATTCAATCAAGGAAATCTTCCCTTGAACACAAAACACTTAACTGGTCTCAAACCCTCACCAATAGGCTTCTAGCCCTCAAAACACAACACTAGGACTTATCTTTTGGAGAAGGCTATACAATGTCCAACAAAACATCAACAAAGAATCACCACAAACCCTAAACCAAGATTCCAAAAGGTTTCAAGAGATTTATTCACAACAATATGGAGATCCTATAAACCACCCCTGAATGAGGCTACTCAATTAGGCCAATTTAACAAAGGAAGTACTTCATAAACTCTTTGTTTTTGCAAAAACTCCATAAACAGTCACTAATTGTGTATCAAAACACCAAATTCCAACAATTGTTCTCAAATCTAAGGCTGCTAGATCATTGTTCCATCAAACCCTCCTTTAACATGCAAAACTCTAGGGTTTATTGAAAATCATATAACCTAGACTTCTCAAACCAAATCAATGCATCCAACACCTTTCTAATTCCCTGCACAAACTCAAAAATTCATTACACACATTGTTCTTTCAACATTTTATCAAAACCACATCTCAATACCTCTTTTTCACATGAAAAAACACCATATTTGGCCCTAGGGCATCATTCTCATTCATTCAATCTCAAATCTTCTATCTACAAATGCATGAAAACATCTAAATTACAATGTTTAGGACCCATTCCACAAGACACAATAAATATAGAAAGTGGAATGGGTCATTTTTCCATTTTAGATGACTCTCAACCCTTAAATATGTGCAAACAGAGTAGTAACAAAAAATTAAAGAGAACTCTTACAATCTTTATGGAATAGACCCAAAATTGCTTCAAATGAAAGTTAAAACCATCTACTACAGATTATTATGAGTTTCAAAACATTTCAGTGACTGTATGGGCTAGAATGAACAAAGTTTAGGAAAATAGAGTAAACACAAAAAATAATGTTGTATTCTTATTGGGAATCTTCAATACTTTCTTCAACAACCTGTCTTCAAGCCTTTGAGAGGATTTTATACACTTTCAAATCAAAATCAACCTTCCCAACATCTATAACTACCCTTTGAAATTCTAGATTCTGATATTCCTAACAAGTTGCAATTTGAGAATTTGTTGCTTAAACAACATTTTACAATTTTGTGTAAATTTTCCATCTTGACACCTATCACCCTAAAATCACCCAATTATATTTGAAAAATGGTCTTTTAGACTCCATTTAACAAAAAAGACTTCAAACACTCCCTAAACTACCCTTTGACTCTTCCTCATTAACCTTCAAGAGATCAATTTTTGTCAATAAGGTGTAGGTTCTCTTGCACCATACACCCCCATAGGAAAAAACTCATGCCGCGTGAGTTGCATCTGATTCCAGTTTCTCCAAGCTTCATACATATTCCTTTGGTCTACAAATTTTCTCCACTAGTTCATACACACTTAACTTGTAATTTACCTTGCACCTTTAACATTCTTGACTATGTTTGCATAAGTATTTGTCTTTATCTCTGCCTTTTGACCTGCCATCTATCTTCCAAAATCTAATTGCTTTCTTTGACCTACACCTGCAAACAAACAATTGTCAGTGATCCTTTGATCTATCTTCCCTTTTTTTTCATACTTGCACTTGCATCTGCTTCTTTTTCCTTGTCCATTTTTTCTTTCACAACTTTTATTAGACTTCTTGTCTTGTTAGCATCTTGTACCCATGTACTGTCCTCATATCTCATTGCTCTCTTTGTACCATAAAATTTATTGACCACTATAACTATATATCTTGTTAATTTTGCAAACTCATTTTCACCTATAGGACACACAATGGTCCCAACCAAAACATTTTCACTCCAATTCTCTGTCATCTTACCTTTCAAACTTGATTCAACCTTCTTACCTATTGTCCTAGCATTATCATGCCTTGAATTTACTATAACATCTTCCTTTTTTTCTTCTTTTACATCCTTTACCAATTATTTCCTTCCACACATAATCACTTTTTCCTTACCTTTCTCATCTTTCACCAAAGGCGTTAAAACAAACTTGCACCCATCCTTCATTATTGTATAGGTGTTCTCTCTATCATCATATAAGGCTTTCCTATCATATTGCCAGGGTCTACCTAGTAGTATGTGACAAAAATACATGGGAAGAATATCACAAACTACACCATCTCTATAACCCCCAATCTGGAATTCAACAACTTCTTTTTCATTAACCAACAAAGATTGTCCATCACTCAACCAAGACACCTTATATGGAAACTCATGAGGAACTTTTTTCAAATTCAATTTGTTAACCATCTCACCTGACACCATGTTTTTCAATTGAGCCTGAATTAATAACAATTTTGCATACCTTTTTTTTACACTTACATGTAGTCTTGAAGAGGCTCTTTCTTTGCAATGGTTCCACCTCCTTTGCTGCCTTCAATACAATCTTCCTCATCATCAACATTTCACATGTTTCAGCAATAGCTCTTAAACTTTTAGAATTTGTGCTCTCACATTCCTCTTCTTGAACCAATTGTTCTCTCCTATCAATCCTCTTTTCACCACTTGATGAACTACCAACCTTTTCAGGAAATTTCCAAGATGGATGACCATATTCATTACAAGTATAACATCCTTACAAAACCATTATATTTTCTACCACCACTAAACTTGCCTCTACCTCTAAAACCTCCCCTAGTATCAACACCTTTCTAGTTACCTTTATTTGCTCCTTTTTGTTCTTCCAATGGCTGCTTTGGTGTAGGGATTTTTCCTCTCCCTCTTGATCTAGTAGCACCTCTTCCTCTCACTTCTTTCTCTTGCCTTCTTTTAAGCTTTTCTTCCACCCTAATTGCTAATTGAAAATATTCCTCAACAGAATTTGGGTTAGCAACAACAAGTTTATCTTATATATTAAATCTGAGACCACCTAGATATCTAGCCACCTTTTCAACCTCATCTTCATCCTTTCTTGACCCTATTCTTAATTTTTAAAATTCATTAGTGTATGACTTCACAAATAGATCTTTTGGTTTCAATCCTTGCAATTTATTATACAATTAAACTTCATAATCCTTTGGAAGAAACTTACCTTTCATTTTTTGCACCATATTATCCCAAGAAATAATCCTTGAATTTCCTTGCTTTCTCCTCTCTGCTTGCTCATAGTTCCACCATAAAAGAGCATGACCTTTAAGTTTTGTTTTTTCCACCTTCACTATCTGCTCATCTAAAATGTCTTCACTTTCAAAGTAATTATCCATAGTAGCAATCCAATCAAGTAATTATTCTTTATTTAAATTATCACCATACATAGGAAGATCAACTTTTACCTTATGAGAATCACCTTTCACTACTTTGAGCATCTTTACCATCTTATGATCTTTAGGTTCTAGTTCTTAATCAACATCTTCATATTCTTCATCATCTTCCTCTATTTCACTCTCTTCATTCTCATATCTTCTTTTCTTTGTCTTCAAGGCAGCAAGCATTGCCAATATTGCATTATGTGACTCTAGAAGCTTAGCATGCTTCTCTTTCAGATCTTGCAACTCTCTAACAACACCAACACCATTTGAAGGCATCTTCACCAAACTTGAATTTTCACCTTCCAATCACCTTTCTTCAAACCTACAAAAACCAATCAAATCACCAACAAGAGACCTTGTCCTTGTGCTCTAATACCACCTGATGCAAGCAAGATGGTTGAAACTCACTAATCCAACACAAGACAACCTGATTCAATCAAGGAAATATACCCTTGAACACAAAACACTTAACTAGTCTCAAACCCTAACCAATAGGCTTCTAGCCCTCAAAACACAACACTAGGACTTATCTTTTGGAGGAGGTTATACAATGGCCAACAAAACATCAAAAAAGACTCACCACAGACCCTAAACCAAGATTCCAAAAGGTTTCAAGAGATTTCTTCACAACAATATGGAGATCCTATAAACCACCCCTAAATGAGGCTACTCAATTAGCCCAATTTAACAAAGGAAGTACTTCCTAAACTCTTTGTTTCTGCCAAAACTCCACAAAAAGTCACTAATTGTGTATAAAAACACCAAATTCCAACATTTGTTCTCAAATCTAAGGCATCTAGATTGTTGTTCCATCAAACCCTCCTTTAACATGCAAAACTCTAGGGTTTATTGAAAATCATATAACCTAGGCTTCTCAAACCAAATCAATGCATCCAACACCTTTCAAATTCCCTGCACAAACTCAAAAATTCATTACACACACTATTGTTTCAACATTTTATCAAAACCACATCTCAATACCTCTTTTTCACATGAAAAAACACTATATTTGGCCCTAGGGCATGACTCTTATTCATTCAATCTCAAATCCTCTACCTAAAAATGCATGAAAACATCTAAATTACAATGTTTAGGACCCATTCCACAAGACACAATAAATACAGAAAGTGGAATGGGTCATTTTTCCATTTTAGATGACTCAACCCTTAAATTTGTGCAAATAGAGCAGTAACATAAAATTAAAGAGAACTCTTACAAATCTTTATTGAATAGACCCAAACTTTCTTCAAATGAAATTTAAAATCATCTACTATAGATTATTATGAGTTTCAAAACATTTTAGTGATTGTATGGGCTATACAGAATGAACAAAGTTCAGGAAAATAGAGTAAACACAAAAAATAACGTTGTATTCTTATTGGGAATCTTTAGTACTTTCTTCAACAACCTGTCTTCGAGCCTTTGAGAGGATTTTATACACTTTAAAATCAAAATAAACCTTCCCAACATCTATAACTACCCTTTGAAATTCTAGACTCTTGATATTCCTAACAAGTTGCAATTTTTGATAATTTGCTACTTAACAACATTTACAATTTTGTGCAACTTTTCCATCTTGACACCTATCACTCCTAAATCACCTAGTTACATTGAAAATGGTATTTTTAGACCTTATTTAACAAAAAATACTTCAAACACCCCTAAACTTCCCTTTACTCTTCCTATCACCCTTCAAGAGATCAAATTTTTGTCAATAAGGTGTAGGTGCTCCTGCACCAGGAGGCAACCAAGAATGAGGATTTAGTACTAGAGGAGGCCTATGATCATTTGGAGAAGATGATATTCATGGAGATAGATATGAGGAATGATTCAGAGGATGTTGACACACACTTGAGTCAATAATATTTAGATCATATAACACAAGTTCATTTGTGGCTCACTAGAGCTTAATTGTTAATGTTTAATTGTTGTTAATTTCAAAAGACACTTATGAAGAGGTGCACCCTCTTCAAAAATATTGTTATATAAGTTGGACATGTGATGATTAAAAAGAAAGCGGGAATAGGGAGATAATAGATAGATATACAAAATATGACTTTCATAATATTTATCATATATCTTATACTGTAAAGGACCATGATGCATGCACGAATTTTGACAGAAATCAATAGAAGATCTTTGATGTTCGACTTCATATTGGTGTCAATTATTTGTTGATTTAAAGAAATTATTTAGCTATCTCCACATTGTTATTTCTTTGTTATTTGAATTTGTGTATCCAAGTTGATATTCAATTTCATCAAGACACATTTGTTGTTATTGTGTAATCAAGTTGATTGGTTTCCATCATAGAATTAAAATCATTTTAATTGATTACAGTAGCTTGGAAGTAACATTTGGATTAGTAAGAAGAGTTAGGTAATTGATAATATTATCATATTGTCTCCAACTTGATGTTATCTTGTTATTCAATGGAGGATATACTTCATTTGTCAATACACATTTGCTATCATTATATGATTCTTTTAATTGGTTCCTTCAAGGAAGGATTAAAATACTTTTAATAAATCACAGTAATCTAATAGGATTAATAAGTAGAGTCTATCAGTCACATTCTTGCACATTTATACAAAGTATAAACAAACCTAAGTGCCAAACAATCATAACTATAACCAATAATAGTCACCTGTCATAAGTCTTCATTGACTTCACTTACCCAATAAGAACTAGTCCACCTCATATTTCATTATACTTTACTTATCAACCTTCATATTCAAAATTTCCAATTATCACATTAGGATTAGAAATAATCAACAAGTCATCATCTATCCCACACTTTATGTCATTGTGGATAGATCCACAGAATTCAATCAAGTCACACAATCTACTTCATCTATCAAGGCCTACCCGCCTAGGTTTAATAGAGCCTGAAGTGTAGGGAGTCATCAACCACATAGGTTAACTCCATTCATTGGTTCAAAAATGTTGCAAGTCTAATCATAGAGCTTGGAATCCTCTTAGGATTTTTAACCTGCATTTTTGAGATCCAACAGAACTTCAATTCATAATCACAATTAAGTCATGCATCCAACATGCTTTCTCTTCCTCATCATCCACTAAACCAAGCTATCAAATAGAACAAAAAAAATAATTTGCATGAAGCACTATTACTCAACACTATAGGGACTAATGCTTGAAACAACCTTTATATATCATCATTCAAGGAACAATACACATCAAACGATCATACTTAATTTATTGAATCAAGAATGTAATTAAAAATTTAAACATAGACAAGTAAATCCTATGGCTTACCTTCTACTTATAAAATACACATAATTCATAATCCATGCAACTATTATAATCCTAATAAAAAATGCATCCAATATAAAGATAGGCTCTTACACTATTCTAAGAAAAAATATGGAACATTGAATACATCCTCGTAGACAAGATGAGCTTCATAGTCCCAAATATATTACTAACAATAGACAACTACCTATACAATTCATTCCCCACCAAAAAAACTAATACTTTTGATGTGTATCAATTATCCTTATTGGAGACCTAGCACAACTACCACCTATCACGGATAAACCTATATATGCATCACACTCAACTGTAAGAATGTTATGGAAAATATTTACCACAATTTTCATGTTAGAGAATATTTTATCAAAAAGGTGATAGTCATATCCAAAAATATTTGTTTCATATTGCAAAAAACACAATGAAAAATAAATGCAACATGATTATGAACCACCAATAAATTGCACAAATAAATCACTAGTATAATAAAATGAGAATAATTTAACATCTCCACACATTTATTTTCCACCAACTTTGTCATGCTACATAATAGAAATATATTAAAGCTATTGAAACTTCTATTAGCACTTAATTTAGTACAAAATACATAACAAAAAGTGAACATGATATTGAGGATGACCAACTCCAAAAAAAGGTGCTCCTATGCATAGGCAAAATGGTAATTCTACATTGAACTTGTGGATTGAAGTTGGCCTTGCGAATAGATCTTTAGGAGAATTCAAGGCTATTATTTAAAATCTCAGCTTCAAACTCCTATACTTTCCAATTTACATTGTAGTTCAATTTGATACCTTCAATGGTCCAATATGGGATAGGGAAAGACCAAAGAACATACCTTTGATACTTTAAAATCATCTTATGATCTTAACTAAATTTTGAGAGGATATATAGTCACCCATCCACAAAACATTTCACAAACCAAGTTCTTGGAACTAAGAGATACTTCACTAGACATAACCTCCCCCATAATCACACACCCATATATCATTATAGTCTTACATGCCCATCACACACTTGCAAGCCAAGAAACAAATGGAGCAATGCTTACCTTTTACTACTAGAATTCTTAGATATGAATACCATGATTTTGGTAACTTAGGACTACCTTTAACCCAACCTAATCCATAAGAACAACAAGGTGAACAAGAACAAGAAGTCATGATACCACAACCTAAATTATCCACTAGGTTTCAATATTTCATGAATAATTTTAAAAATATGGACGTGATCAATAGGGTAATAGACCTAAAAAAATATTCCATCCTTGAAAAAATCATAAAACAAGGCATAAAACTCCCCCCTAATTTTGATGTGTCTAAATAAGGATATATTGTGAGACAAGAAACCCTTGAGCTAACTTTTGAGAATTCATGGGTAATTTCTATTTGTATGAACCAAACCTTGGTATTAGTGTAGTGGTTTAAATTATGCATACCACACCCCCTATAGTTTTCATACCTACTAAACCCATCATATTTCATGGTCATAATCAAATTCCCACCTCACAAACTCAAATTACCATACCATTGGTTCCCAATCATCCCACTATACCATGAATTTTTGTTCATGTTCCTGGCTTCATCCCATTTATTAACCCATCTATCTTTTTTTCTCTTTACCTATACCATCTTCATCCCCCGTAGTACCATCTCAACCTCATTCCAAACATTATGTACTCACTTCATCCTATGTTCCTCACCCATCTTCATCATACATCACCCAACAGTCCTCTTCTTGCATCCCCCAATCATCCTCTTCTTACATTCCTCAAGCCACTTCCTCTTACATCCCATAATTCTATGATTCTTACCTTCCTCAAACATCCCAACTACTTTTTTTTGGATTGAATCACACCCTTGAAAAATTATTAGATTAACTCTCTCTTAAATTAATATCATGGAACACTCCTAGGCTATGGGTTACATGTATATTGGAGTGAATCTAAAGGTCTAGTTCTCTCAGTGTAGCACCTAAAGATTAACTTTCTCTACTGTTGTTGCAAGGAAAAGGGATAGAAATTGACTAAAATTGAATTTGTAACTGAAAAAAGAGGTGATACACTAGAATGCTTAGTGACTTGCACTTGCTTAAACATACATAATGCACAATTAAAGAACCAATACACAATACACAACTCAAGATTTGACATATTTATTTTGGATAATGCTAATATTGAAGAGATTGAATTAATAACTTCCACAAGTGAAAATATGAGCACAATAATATTTCTATAAATTTACAAATAAGAGTGTAAAACACAATGAGGAACCTTGCATATATAGGAAATGTATATGAGGTAGAAAGTGTTAGATGCATAGGAAAACTAAGAGGGAGGGTGAATTAGTTGTACATTAAAACATTCAATCCTTCATCAACATTCAAACCCTTGTTAGCCTTTAAACCCTTGTGAGGATTAGCTCACATATATATGAATAACAACACCGAATATGTTCTGACTTAAACTTTTTCCTCTTTTGCAAGATTACCTTAAGATTAGGGAGCATCTTGGTGGGTGAGTTATTTACCTACTCAAAGGGTAGAGGGCCTGCATCTCTAATGATGAGATCACACACCTACAACATGTTGGTCTCTAGCAGGTATACATTATGCTAGAGATGTTATATCATGACAGGATGTTGATGGCTCTCATGGAGAGGTGGGATGCCACCACATTGAACTTCCAACTACCGATAAGAGAGATGATTGTGATGTTAGAGGATGTCCATTACATCCTTGGCCTTCCCATCTATGGTTGATAGGTGGATTTAGATGAGATGTGCTTGAAATGAGAGTGATTTGAGGGTGTCTGCTACTGCTCTAGCTAGATGAATGGAGGGGACAGGATTAGGCACATTTACACCCATTGGTTCGAGTAGGCTCAGAATATCACACCCCTGCTACACCGAGTCATGGTGGTCACCATGGCCTCTTGAGTCACCATAGATAGGTGAGGCTCTCACTTGCACATACCATTTGCGAGATGGTGGAGCATAGGATGGTGTTTGCATGGGGGTGTAGCATGCTTGCACATTTATAGCAGGAGCTCAGGAGATACATGCATTACAAGTACCAAAGCCTCACCACATGAACATTATTGCAGGTGTGGGATTTTGCACACATCATATGCATGAGGCCAACTAGCTATTCTTGATTGTGGGATTATACAATGCCCATGGCTCACTGGTATGAGATTTTGTAGTAGTGGCAACATGGAGATCTACAGTTTTGGCAACTACAATTTGATACTTTGACATCAGATTGGATTAAATGGAGGCCCCACCGGTTGTTCCAGTGAATAGATGATGGAAAGTTCCTTCAGAACCTACAGTGCAACCATTTTATTTTGGGACATACATATTTTGTGATCATGCCATATTACTAGAGCTAGGTCATGTAGTAGTATGGTCATATTTAGATCATTCCCCCCACACTCCCCACATACACTTGATTTGTTTAGAGTGTTACACAGATAGGGGACCATTCACATCCCATTATTGTAGATGTCGTCCCTTCGGACAATAAGGCTAACGACCGTGTTCTACTAGAGATGGGCTTGATAGATAACATCGGGGTGGCAAGGGGATTTCCAACATGGTGGGTGTCACACTGTCCAACACTAGTGTTTCTGATGGATGCCCCCATGGGGATCTCAACCTTTAGGGGGACATCCTTCCACAACCACTGGGGAAAATACATCGAGGTCGAGGAGGCGAGGGAAAATAGGAGTGACATCATTAGCAAGAGTAGCAAGAGTAGGTTGAGGAGGTAAAAAAAATGATGTTGAGGCTGAGGTGGCAGCGACGGATATCCTCTCCTCCATCATCCATTCCAATCTCATCAACAAAACCAATACCACCCATCATCCCAATGACATCCCTAGCATCACTTGTAGCAGCCTCTGATTTTGGTGGCATATATAGGACCTAGCATCACCCCTCCCTCTAATTCATACTGGCAGCTTGGGGATCTAGGTACAAGAGTCAATCATTCTATTTCATTTTTTGTACTTTCACTTTTCATCTCATGTATATGTGCTTTTAATTTTAATCTTGTATTTATACATCTCATATACTGATATGCATCTCTCTATGATTGCAATGGATACACAGGGATGAACTGAGTTATTTTCCCAATGCATATCAGAGGTGGCCCCTGTCGTGCCCATCCAAGGGTCGGTCCTAGACTCCTACTGGCCATTTTCAATGGGGAAACATGCTCATATTTTTGAGTCGGTAATGTGCTTGAGGACTACTTATGAGGAGGGGTGCATGGATATTATACAAAGGACTATCAACACCACCACCATATGAGGATAGAGGGATCAATTTTTGAGGGAGATATAAGTGGCCCTAGTAAAGTGATATTCGATCGTGATGAGGGCCTATAATGTCAAGAAGGTATGTGATGCCCTACAGAGATAGCTCGATGATCTCATGGGGCAGCCAACAATGGTGATCCTGACAAGTGACCAATAGCTGTAGTACGAGCTCATTCAGGCTGATACGCAAATAGCCTCCCTTTAGGGAAATATTAGGGGGATGTGCACGACCATGTCTATCTCGCTATTACATTACACTCAATTAGTCTCTACCATGCAACCTTGAACTCAACCATAGCCACATCCATGGCTAGAGGGCTTCGAGAGTCATATAAGCTTAGATATCCTCTTTGTACACCATTTTTGTAGTTATGACACATATTTTATAGATCAATTTTTATATATAGACACTGATACGTAAATATAATAGCCACTCATTTTTTGACGACATTGGCATGATACATGTACATGACATTGATATTTATATATATATATATACATGAGATACTAATTTTGATATTATGGCATTCTTTATTTGATGTGTACATTCCCTTCTTTCATGTATGTTGATGCTATGGATTTTATATGTATGGATGTATGTTTAGATTAGATGTAATCATGATTTAATAGACACACATGGATGTATGTTAATTAAATACAATGATGATCTAATTTCCTAACCAAAAGATGTAATGTAATGCATGGATACATAGCATAGTAAAACACACACATGTATGTCTCTCTCACACACACATGGTTACATCATAACATAGTTTTTTTTTGCAATGTGTTAATGAAGGAATTTCAAAACATGCAACATTACAACTCCTAGAGAGTGAACATTGCACATATTGCACATAAATACTACACATAGTATTGGTGAATATGCATTGCATTATACAGTTCTTTTAGGGGCATTAGATCCATGGATGGAAATCCATATGCACTAGAACCATACAAAAAGATGAAAATGTAAGGGCCTAACCAATTAGGAATAAATTTTCCCCTTTGATCAGGTAGCACATTTACATTTCTCTAATTCTCATAGAGAACCAGGTCACCTACCTTGAAGGTTCTAGGGAGTACATTTTGATTATATTGTCTAGATAATGATTTTTGATAAGCTTTAAGATGGTCAAGGGCCTATAATCGGTGTTCATCAACAATCTCAATCTGATGCAAACAATTAGATCAATAACTCTTGTCATTAATTAACCCTTTAAGGGAAACCCACAAAGATGGAATTTCTAACTCTAAAGGAATGATAGCTTCAACACCGTACACTAGGTTGTAGGGCGTTGTTCCCATCACCATACAAACACTAATGTGATAGGCCTACAAAGCATATGTTAATTGAATATGCCAATCCTTACCATGTTTGTTCACCATCTTGCAAAGAATAAGCTCAAGAGTTTTGTTATACGCTTCTGCTTGGCCATTAGATTGAGGATAATATGGTGTAGAAAATCTATACTAAATGTGGGAATTCTCGAGGAATTGCTTTACTTCCTTGTTCTTGAATGGTGTACCATTGTCAAAGACAAGTAGAGAAGGAAATTAGAAGCAAGAAGTGATATTGTTGAAAAGGAAGCTATAGATAGTTTCAGTGTTCGTAGATCGAAGGGGATAGCTTCAACCCACTTTGTGAAGTAATCCATAGAAGTGATGATAAATTCATGTCCTTTAGAGGAAGGAGGTGATATATTTCTAATAACATCCAACCCCCATTTCACGAAAGGCCAAGGAGAGGCCTGGTTTTATAGCCCTTGAGTAGGAGTGTGGATAAGATGACTATATTGTTGATATTGCGAGCACTTCTTAACAAAATCAAAGGAGTCTTGTTCCATCGTTTTCCAAAAGTACCACATGTGGATCAACTTTCGCACTCGGGATTTATAGCCAAAGTTTTCACCCTGGGAACCTGAATGGGATTCCTTAAGGGCAAGGAGTATTTCTGCTTTAGTGAGACATCAAAGAAGTAAACCATTGTAAGATTTTTGATAAAGAACATCTAATAGGACAACATAACGAAATGAAATATTTTGTATATGAGTGTGATCATTTTTTGTCACATCATCGGGAAAGTTTTTAATCTTCAAATAGTTGTAGATGTTAGAATACCATTCTCCCGAATTCACATGAGAACACACGAGAGTATTGGATTTAGGTTTATTGGAAACAATAGGAGATTGAAGAACGTGAACTACAAAGTGGTATTCTTTCATATTTTTATCTGAGGGTACCAAAGAGGAAGTACTTGCCATGGCATTTGCATTTTGGTTTTCTCTCCTAGGGACACTGTTTATTGTGAAAGAGGAGAATCGATTAAGCAAAGACAAAGAAAGGTCTTGAGACTGAGACAACTTACTTTGCTTAGCTTGACAAGCTCCCATAATTTGATTCACAATAAGCTCAGAGTCACCATGTATACAATTATTTTGTATCTTTAGTGTGATCATGGCACACAAGTCAGAAATAAGGGCTTCGTACTCAGTGATGTTGTTGGTGCAAGTAAATTCCAAGTGAAATGAGAGAGGTATTGGCTTACCTTCAGGTGAGATTAGGACCAAGCCTACTCTAGAGCCAGCTTGACATCTCAAACCATCAAAATACATCTTCCACAAAAGATCAAGACTGATTGCGAAAATATCCTCATTAGGGAACAAGTCCAAACTCGGGAAGGAGTGAGATAAGGGAGCGCCCACCAATTGATCATAAACCTCTTTGAATTTTATTGATTTATGAGTAATGAACTTTATGTCAAACTCAGAAAGCAACATTATCCATTTCACTAGCCTCCCAACAAGGTCAGCACTGGAAAACAAATGCTTCAAAAGATCACTTTTTTCACAATAACATGTGTTTCAACATGAAGAAGGTAGTGTCTTAACTTTTGTGTTGCAAAGACGAGAGCAAGACATTATTTCTCCATGGAAAAATAACGAGTTTCATAATCAAACAGGAAATGACTAATGTAGTAGACCACTCTTTCTTTCTTGGCATCATGATGTACTGAGCAAGCAAGGTTTTCAAAGTGTATAGTGATGTGGCAAGGAAAAGCAAAAAGGGTCTATCATGCATAGCCAACATTAATAGGAGAAGATTGGCCGAGTAAGTTTTTATTGATTCAAAATCCTTTTAGCACTCCTCATCCCATATAAAGCAAACATCCTTCTTTAACAAACGAGTGAAAGGAAGGGTACGATCAGCCAATTGAGATATGAATCTTTGAATTGCTTAGATCTTCCCTTGTAGACTTTGTAACTTAATATTGTTCCTAGGTGAAGGAATTTTAACAATTACATCAATCTTATTTGTGTCTACTTCAATTCCACGATGAGAAACTATGAATCCCAAAAAATTTCCTTTGTTTACTCCGAAGACACACTTAAGAGGATTAAGTCTCATCTTATAGAGTTAATTTCTTTCAAAAATGAGACGAAGATTACCTACATGATCCTGACGAGTTATATTTTGGCAAGATATCATCAATGTAGTCTTCTAGAATCTTATGAACATAGTAGAATTTGGCAAATAAATGACTACATGACTAAAACTTTTAGTCACATGACTAACATTAGTAGTATTTGGAAAATAAATGACTAATTTGGTCATTTATAAGTGACTAATTTGGTCATTGGATAAAATCACAACTAAATGACTAAATAAATTACTAATATCAAACAAATAAAAATGACTAATATCAGACAAATAAAAATGACTAAATAAATGAATAAATAAATAACTAAATAAATGCTCATTATTAAAATCTTGGCCATAATTTTCATTTTAGTGTGAGAATTATGTTAGGGTTAGGGGTGAAATTATGGTTAGGGTTAGGGTTTAGATTATAATTATAATAGGTTTCAGGTTAGGAATAACGCTTTGGTTAGTGTTAAGGGTAGGGTTGAAATTACTATTAAGCCCTAATCCAAATTAGACCTTAGTTATATCCTAACCCTAACCCTACTTAAAATCTAACCCTAACCCTAATTGAAGAAACCCTAAATCTAACACTAATTGTAACATTAAGTGAGCACTAACCCTAATTGAATTGTAACCTTAACCCTAATTAATTAAGCATAAACCTAATTCAACCTTAACTGGCCTAACCCAAATTGTACCCTAACCCTAATAGTAAACCTAATTGAACTATATGCCTAACCTTGGTTAAACCCTAAGTATAATCCTATTTGAACCCTAACCCTAACTAAACCCAAACCTTAATTGACCCTTAACCCTAATGCTAACTCTGAGATCTATTTTAGAACCCTAAACCTAATTAACTTTAACCCTAATGCTAACCCCAAGATTTATCCTATAACCCTAATTAAACCCTACCCTAATTGAATTTTAATCTTAAGATTAAACGTAACCCTAATGATAACCCTAATTGAACTTTAACCCTAAGCTTTATCCTAATTCTAACCCTAATTTCACAATGCTAATGCAATATGCTAACCCTAATTAAATCCTAACTCAAATTGCACTCTAACCCTAATTAAACCTTGATTTAATGCTAACCCTAATTGAACCCTAAATCTAATCCTATCTCTAACCCTAATTGAACTCAAATTCTAATTGTGACTTTAATTCATGTCTAATCCTATTTAAACCCTAACCCTAATTGAATCCTAACATTTATCATAATAAAATCTAATTGAACATTAACCCTTTTCTAACCCTAATCATCATAAGAATAATTGAATCTTAGTCATAACTATAATTCAATCTTAATTAAACCCTAATTGTAACATAACCCTAATATTAATTAACCCCTAATTGCACCCCAATCATAATAATCTTGATCACAACCTTATATGAAACCTAATTTTAACTCAAAGCACAAGCTTAATCGTAGAACAGTAACCAAAAACCTAATTAACCCTAATTGTAACCTTAAGTGAATAGTAACCCTAATTGAATTGTAACCTTAACCCTAATTTAATCCTAAACCTAATTCAACCCTAACCCTAACCCTACCCCTAACCCAAATTGTACCTGTTATGCCTTGTATAACCACCCCATTTTGTTTTATTTTGGAACAAAATGGGTCCCCCTTTCTATTTTTATTTTTTGTTGCCTGTTGCGTCTTAGGAGTTCTTTGTTTTTACTCCTAAGTCTGTCTTTTGTTCTGGTGGAGCCGGGTCCGAAACTGAATCTAGACATGGAACTATTTCAACGTTTCTACTTCGGATATGGTTCTGACTCTGACTCCACCTTTTTTTTGTTTCATTTTTGTTTTTTTGGTTGTTTTTGACTAGCTCTTGGGTTGGTTCGTCCTTCTGTTTTTTGGTCATTTCCTTGTGTTGTGTTTGTTTGCTCTCATGGGATTGGAACTGGGATTGGAACTCAAATGGGAAGTTTTCAAAAAATTTATTCATTGTTTCCATCCCGACTCTGCTTTTTCTCTCTTTTCCTACTCGCTCTTTGTTTTTTGGGCCTGGTTCGGTGTTCACTCTGGTCTCGCTTCCCTTTTTCTTGTGTTGTTCCTTTCTTTTGTCGGGACCAGATCCGGAATTAGATAGAACTTTGAACTTTGCAAAAGTTCCATTTCAGTTTTGTCTCCGCTCCCACCTCTATTTGTTTTTTTTGATTGGTTCTTTTGTCAGAGGGGCAACTGGGATGGGAAGTGAAATATGGAACTTTTGTTAGTTTCTCTATCTTGTTTCTCACCTAGCTCCAAATTTGCTCTACCTTATGATGTTCTGTTGACCTAACTTAACTATTTGACCACGTCATTCACTCCACCCTGATTAACCACATTTATGGAATTAAATGCAGCCTGTTCACATGCACGAATTATTGATTAAAGGTGTAATTATGCTTAAATTGCCTCATTATTATTATTATACGAAGTGTTTGAGCAAATTACAGCCACAAAACTCTTTAGAGAATTGATTTGATTGCGGGGGCGAATTGTGGAGCAAATCTTGGCAGATTTCCATTTAGTTCTAAGGAGCGTTTTTGAGGTAGGTTTCTTTTGCTTTTCTTTCTTGCGTTTGTTCTTCCGCTTGTGTCATTTTTGCGTACTCACTGGAGGGTTCTTCCTATGATTTTCTTTGCTTGGTTGGTGTTGGTTTCTGTTCTTTCTGTTTGTGTTTGGTTCTTTCCTTCTTTTCTGTCCTGTTATGTTTCGTGGGGTTGGTCTTTCTGTCATTGTCTTTCTTGTTTTTGTCATTTGTTCTGTTGTCGCTTTCGTGACAGGGTTTGTTTGTCATGCTCTAGTTTTGACTAGGGTTGCGATTCTGGAGGGGTTTCCTTGCTTGGCTAATTTTTTTCCATTTTGAAACCCTATTTTGGTTTTATCACTTTGGTTTTGGGTTCTTCATACGGATTTCTCGTTGTGGCCTAGTTTCTGGAAATAAGGTATCGGGTGAATTAGGGTTTTATAGTATAATCTATTCATGGTTTTAATGACTTCTGTATGGAGGAGTTGTTGGAGGTTTCAGCTGAGTCCTTTTCTAGTTTCTGTTGGGACCCATATGACCTAGGGTTTCATTGTCCATGTGACCTTCTTGTCTTCAAGATTCTTCATTGGTTTTTTTTATTCCACTCTCGATCCTTATTATGATGACTATCTTTAGTCTTGGTCAGAACCACATCCAGGGAGGAAGTTGGACTTGTTGGTTAACTTTTGCTTTTGATCCAATTCCCATTCCCATTCTGCTTCTGACTTTGTCTTTAATCCACTCTAGTTCCTTATTTTGACTAATGTTTGTACTCTTGGTCGGAACCAGATCTGGGGAGGAAGTTGAACTTGGAAGCTAATTTTTGTTTTTGATTCGGTTCCCGCTGTGGTTCTGCCTCTGAATGAAAGGTTCTGGTCTGGGTCCCGTCCTGCCCTCGACAATGTTTTGGTTCGGTTCCTATTCTGGTGCCGCCTTATATACCTTTTGTTCTGTATTCATTCCTATCCCGCCCCCGACAATGTTCCAGTTGTGTTCCTATTCTGGTCCCACCTTATATACCTTTTGTTTTGTATACATTCCTAATCTCGGCCCCACCTCATGATATGAAACATTGTCTATGCTTGATGCTTCTCCAGTCCCACCTCTGATAAGGCATAGTTTGACCAGGTATTATCTTAGGAGGATGGAGTAATGGTTATATGATTGACTAACTTAGATGCTTTGTTCATCTAATATAGGGAATTGTTGCAGGTATTAAGAGATGTTGGGAGTATCAGATGAGGCCTCTCAAATGAGCCAAGCAGGGGAAACTTCATGGTAGGGATCTAGGCCAAAGAAGATTAAAGTGGAACAACTCCCATATACCTTGAGATGTAAGCATAGGGAGGCCATCCTCACAGTTAGCAAAATTGATTATGATTGGACTGACATCACTGACACCAATTTGGGTCCTTTCAACTATGAAGAATTGCTTGAGGAGACTTTCACTGAGGAGCAAGTCACACCAAGGACAAAAAGGATTGTTCAATCTAGGTTGGCACATGTTGCACTTTTCCCTCTATCTGTTCAATGCTTGGAGTTGATTCTTGCAGCAGCTGGAGCATATAACCCTATGAATAGGTAGTGCGTGGATGTGAAGGGAAATGTCATTATTGACTTCACACCCCCAATGATCAAATTCCTGTTTCATATGCTTGATCCCAAGAACCATAGACAACTAAATGAGGCAGAGGCTCTAAAACTTTACAGTGATAACAAGGAGAGGAATAGACTCTGCATGAATAAGACTTGGATGAGGGTGGAGAAGAAATCTCTGACCAAGCTTCCAGACCAGCCTAAGAGGGTGGATTTCAATAAAGAAATTGGAGACATAATCATGTTCCTTTCTAGGGTGTTTGGGAAGAGGGATGCTTCACTATTTAAGGAATGGATGTTTCCTTTTATCCAAGCTATTTTGGATGGGAGGCAACAATTTGATTGGTCAATGATAGTGTCTGATATCATTCACAATCAGATGATAAGGGTGAGAGAAACCAAGTGTTTCTTTATGACCTCCTATATAGTCTATACAGCTGCCTGAGTGGGGATCTTTACTAGACTTCGAACAGTGGGTATATTGGAGAAGCCCAAGGACAGAAGAAGGTGTGGGAGTATTATGACCAGCTCACCTTGCAGGCATCTAAACAATATTATAGAAGGCTAAATGATTCCTTTCTTTATGTCAATATCAATAAACTTAATGGTGATGTTGGGTATAGACTTAGTAGGGAGGAAATGGATTTTGTGAATGAATGGGGACATTGATTTATCTAGTACCCCACATTCACCTATTTCAGGTTAGCAAGCTTCAATGGTCATCCCCATTTGCTACCCAGGTGTTGTGGTGATAGAATCATCTTAATGGAGTTTATTTATCAAGCCTTGGTTGTAAACCTCCAGTTTAGCAACAAACATAAGACTGGGTGACACAAGTTTCCAATGAAGCTAGGAGCCTTTTGCTGTCCACACATTCAGGTAGGTAAGGTTATTTGTGATGAATTAATTTATCTGAGGATGAGCTTATACAATTCTAGGAAATACTATGATCCCAAGCCCAAGATGAGGGCTTTGCTCCCTAGTGTCTTTGAGAAGCACTTCAATATATTGGAAGATTTTTGGGAGAACTTGCAGGATGATTATGATCTTAGGAAAAAGAATTATGAAAGGATATCTATCCCACTCATGATTGAGTTTGGGATAAAGGAAGACATTCTTGATACATTATCTGATGATGGGATAGTTTTGGACCCCAGGTATGATGCAAATAATATTGGAACTAAGGATCTTGATCCAGTAGATTGGAGTGTAGATGAGACAATTGATATAATGTAGATTGCTAGACCAATGATTGATAGGAGTATCCAATGGGTAATTTTAAGGGTTAATCAGGCCAAGGCATCATCATCTAAGAAGAGGAAGGCTGGTACCACCAAAGGGTACAAAAGGGTAAAAAGAAGGGTGACATCTAAGGAAACCTTAGAGTTTTTACCTTCTAAGTAGCAAGAGGATGAGGTGGTTCCTCAAGACCTTTCAGAGGTGCATGAAGATGAAACAACTGCGGAGGGAGCTGTTTCTACATCTGCTACAAAAGAGGTACCTACTCAGCCCTTTGATGCACAAAATTTAGGTCATGAATCACCAATGGGAGCTCTTCATGGCGAAGAAGAAGCCTTGAGGAAAATGGAGGATGAGGTGGAGATACATAATATAGAAATAGATTTAGAAAAGAATCCCTCAGATAAAGAGTATCATGTATCAACATCTTTGGATATGACATATGATGTAGGCACTAAACACATGTTGACTGAAGAGGATCAATGGAAACTCTTTGAGGAGGCAAAAAGAGAAGCTAATGCTAAGGCACAAGCTGATGCATCAGGTAAGCTACAAGAAGAAGGGGCCAAAGCACAATCTGAGTTGGCAGCCAAGCAAAGGGAGTTGGAAGATAAAGTGAAGGCCGATGAGTTAGCTCAACAACAACAACAAAAGGAGAAAGAACTCAAACTTCAAGAAGAAAGGGATAGGTTGGTATTTCAGCAGAAAATTCATGATCTTGAAGAGGAAAAAGCTTAGCAAAGAAGAGAAAAGGAAGTTGTTGAAGCTAAACTCAAGGAACAAGAGGAGGCCTATAGAAAAAGGGAAGAGCAAGAATGCCTGAAAAGGGAAAAGAAGGCTGCTGAGCTGGTTGAACATGCAAATAAATCCAAGGAAGCCTGGGATTATGTTGAAACATTGAAAAAGTAGCAAGATGAAATGATAGAAAAGAAAAAAGAAGAAGAAGAATGCTTAAGGAAAGAGCTAGAAGCTAAGAGGCTACAAGATCAAAAGGATAGAGAGGAAGCAAAAAAGCTATCATGGGAAGGGGAGCAAGGTGATCAAAAAAATGTGTAGGAGGTTGATTCTCAACCAAATCTTACATTGTTGCAACCCCTATCTTCCACCACTGTTGCTTCCTCTTCAACCCAGGCAGCCACTACCCCTATTGCCCCAACTTGGCTAAAATTGTATTTGGAGAGAAAACAAGTTGTTCAACCACAACCATTGAACTGGGAAGAAATGATGAAGGAAATTGGGAAAGAGAAGCCAAAGAAGAAGTCTCGGGTGCTTCACTCCACTAGGCTCACTGAGGCTAGAGAGATCATTGCTGGATGTGCCATTCCTATAATGGAGAAGAACCGTGATGACATGCAAATAACTGATTATCAGTTGGGAGCGGTAAATTTTGGAAAGGCTACAAGAAATCAACAAATGAGTTTGATTGATATTGTGGCCTCTTCAACCAAAACCCGGATGATCAAGGACAAGCAAAGGAAAGATGATCTTATGGCTCAATTAGATCAGCTTCATGGTTTCTTAAAAGATGTTTCTAGTCCCATTTCTCAATAGGCTGCGCCTCCTGAATCCCCAGTCTTGTTAACAAAGAAGGAAGCTGATGATTTGATTCAGATGAAAAGCAAGGTCGGGATAATGGATAAATGGTTGGATAAAATCAATCAGGAAGTTGATGATATTCTTGTTGAAGGCTCTAAGATTCATAGAGCTGCTCTTGAGTTAGCAAAAGATCTAGACCAGTAAGGTAAGGATTTGGACAAGCAAGATAGTGAATACAGGAAATATGTTAAAAGGTTGAAGGATATCAACAAAGTGCCCAAATCCACCTTGTTAGAATATTTAATTCTTGAGCAAGGTAATGAATATTTTATGGAAAAGACTACAAGTATCATAAGATACAAATCTAGAGTTATGCATGGACAGCAGGAAGAAGTCTGAGAAATGAGCAAGGACTTGCATCAACAAATGGCTGAGTTAGAGGTGGTTGTAGCCATTATAATCAACATAGATTCCTCAAACAAAGAAGGCCTATCTTTGGATAAACTAAGGGAGAAATGGAGGGGCAGGTTTGAGGAAATCATGCAAAAGGGAGATGATGGGGAGAGTTTATTACTTGATCAGTTCATGGATATTTGGGAAGAGATAAGAACCGCCAGAAAGGAGCTGATCAAGCTAAAGGAGATGCAAAGTTTGGTTTCCGTGGAGTTTGAAAGGATCAAATTTGAAGGTGACTAGTTGGATGGTCCATATTTGGATACTCTTCAACAAATTTTCTCCAGTTATAACGAGTACATTCAGGAGCATTCAATGCAAAAGTAATTGACTCTTGGTGTCATACTCCATTTTTCTCTTCTCCTCTTTCTATGGATATTGGCATAAGCCCTACTCTAAGTCTGATCTGTGTGTTTCATCTTCCTCTTGGAGTATCAGATTCTCCTTCCTACAATGATGTCATCAGCCTTGAAAATGGGTTCTTAGGTCCACTTTTATGTTCAGTTCCGACTCCATGAATTATGGATCTAGATTAATGATTGAGAAATTCATGCATTTGGCACTCTATATGTACTATTAGAATCTACTTTGTAAAGTTTAGCGAATTGAAGAAAGATTAGCCACCTGAGAATAGAAGATAAAAAAACTAGATCTAGGATTTTCAATGTTTTAGAAAGATACTCTGAACAGTTTAGTAAAGCTCGGTTTTTACAAGTTTTCATGTCTTTATGTCAAGAATTTTAAAGTTTCGATCCATTTTTGATAAGGTTAATGATATATGATTAATCCATACGCCAGTGTTTTGTTGTGCTTAATTGTTCTTTATTTGATGAAAATCAATAGAAGGAACTAGATTCAAGGTCATATCATTGGATTATCTGTGAATTAGATTGTTATGGTATTTCATTTGATCTGTGTTTTGAATGGTGAGTGAATGATTTTTTTAAAGTAAGGTTAGTGAACATCGATGATATCTGAATTAGCATTATGGATTATGCAGTAGCGTAGTTGATTCTATGGATTGCATCTTGTTGTAGTTGTGGTTAAGTAGAATGAACACTCATTGTTGATCTACATGTTTGAATACATAAGGATTTTATTCATGTTTCTCTTATTCAAAGCTCTGTTTCATCTTTTTCTTTTGTTTAAAACCCCCAAAACGTAGATTACCTGATGTTATGAATTCTTGTTCTTTATTACCAACAAAGGCCCCTTGAACATTACAATCACATTGACCATTGAGCAATATCAACACAGTTGAGAACCAACTACCAAGACCTTGGGAGTTAGATTGCTATATGTTGTCTTTCTCTATCAGAAGAAATAGAATAGTAATATTTTGTTTAAGAAATAGAATAGTAATATTCTGTTTAATGTTATTGTGTTGTTTTGACCATCAACAGTACCCTAACCCTAACCCTAAT
This sequence comes from Sequoia sempervirens, assembly GCA_007258455.2. Classification (NCBI taxonomy): domain Eukaryota; kingdom Viridiplantae; phylum Streptophyta; class Pinopsida; order Cupressales; family Cupressaceae; genus Sequoia; species Sequoia sempervirens. The sequence continues at coordinate 37,550 of VDFB02091678.1, read as the reverse complement.
AGTAACCCTAATTTAAATATATACCTAACCCTAATTAAACCCTAACTAAATTCCTAATTGACCCCTAACCCTAATTGTATCGTAACCCTAATTGAGTTGAAACCATAGTTCAATCATAACCCTAATTGAGTTGTAACTTTGATTGTAATCCTATTTGAACCCCAACTATAACCCTAACCCCAAGGTTTATAATAAAACCTAATCCTAATTGAACCCTTACTCAAACATAAAATGGAGAGGGAGATATAGATAAGATACAAAAGAGGTGGATAGAGAAAAAATAAACTGAACTCTTGTAAATAAATTTACTATTACAAATATATAATTTTGTCTAATGAAAAATTATATTTAAAATATATATTTATTGAGTGAATGCTAATTGATACCTTTGTTACATAAACATCATTTGCTAAATGACCTACCAATTGACCTCATGTACTACACATATGTCTGAAAAAATACACCAAAATTTTCTCTAATTGACCTTTCATGCCTCTCCGACGTACCTATTGCACACCAAGGTGCAATTGCTAGTAATAATTATATATATATATATATATATATTTAACATGCCAAAATGTGTTCATTATTAAAATGGACATAATTTTCATTTTAATAAACATACTCTAAAACCTTGCTTATTTTGAATGCCTGCCAAAATGGAGAAGTGAAAGCGCCCAATTTTGGATTGCAGAAGACACAACACGATAGTTGTCATCACATTCAAAATCGCAATAAAGTTGTAAGGAGTAGTAGAATATACTTACATCGTAGCAATAACTTAACTATCAATACAAATTTTCATAAGTGGGAACTGAATGTAGACACCAATAACATATATGACACCACAAGCAAGAAGCAAGTAGCTTGCAATGTCCTTAAAAAGAGCCAATATTTGTTTCTCCCCTTTAGCATTAGATAGAGCTTTCATCATTACAACAACATTGCATGTAGAAAACATAATCATTTAAAATCAATTCACCATTGTGTACAAATATTGTGGTGTAGGATCATGCATCTAGATCATCACTATTTGGGATGAAATTGTATTTTGAAATTTAAAAAAGAAGAAGCAAATATTAAACATCAAGTACAAAATTTTGATGTAAAATAGAAAAAACTATTGGGATATCAAAATGGGAAAGAAAATATATTATATAGCATACATTTTGAATGTAGGAAAGGTACTCAAAAATTTAATAGGAGGGGAATGTCTCTCCTAATCTTAATTGGACCATATTTGATCAACAATCTCTAGCCTTTGATGAATCAGATAATCAAAATGAGAGTCAATGGAAACTTCATGTAAGGAAGTATAACCATTCATAGAAAAACAAGATGAAGTAATCTCTCGTAGCTCTGAGGGCATTAAATGTTGAACCTTATAAGCAATTTTAAACAATTCTCCAAGTATTGTCAATGTAAGTTCTATTGTGCATGTTTTTCCTATATTTTTTTGCTTGTAGGTATGTTGAAAAAATGTTGTTTGTGTTATAGAGGCCTTCAGATGCCAATAAGCGGAGGGTGGTTGCACATGCTTCAAATCCATGCTCCAAATCCCTGCTCTAGGTTAGTAATAGAGGAAGGGTATTTTAATATTTTATGGGCTTGCCTATTTTAATGAAAATTTAATGGGTGAAAGGTATCTTCAAGATCGTTTACACTAGACATGCTTTCCTTTTAGAAATTACTTAGTTCCCAATAAGAGGCATGCACCTATGCATTATATTTTTTGACTTTGACTTTTTTGTTCCCTTATTCTCATTCCAATATCCACCTATACAAGAAATTTGTCATTTCAAATTTGAAAGCAACACTCTGTATTAAAGTGCATTCCTATAAATGGGTAAAGTGTTTGATGATTTGAAACACCTATCTCGCTTGATCAGGCATGCACCTTACAATAACAATTTGGAACTTTGCTTTATAACAACTTTCTCTTCATATTAGCATGTTCCTATCAATGGAATATGTTGCTTGTTTGAAGTGAAAAAATGCCTTTGTTGATTGTGCACTTTGCAAGGAATTTTATGCTTTAAATTTATCATATAAAGAGATATTCCCCTATAAATGGAAAGACACCCTTTTGATGAACTAAACTCTTTTTTCTTTGTTTCACATGCACACCTCTATACATAAAAAAAGTGATATGCACTTTTCCTTAAGATAGGTGTGCACTCAAATATACAAATTTGTCTTAAAATTTAAATGTATTCAAACATATTCAACCGTATAGTTTTACGAGTCAAACTCATTGAACCATGTTTCATGAGTAGTGGTTCACAAGAACCCAACTCTCATAATGAATGGTCCACTCTGGACCCATTGCAATTAGAGGATGTTGAATTATTGCAAATTGATGTAATGCAGGGATGCTAGCTCTCTTTGTCTGTGGGAAGATGATCTCTCATATGTAGCACCCCTATTTTTTTGAAGTAACAAATGTGCGGTTTCAAAAAAGAATACAATAATATCAAAAAGTATATTGTTACCAAATTGGACCACTCAGTCCTAATCAACCATGTGAGAGGATGTATCCATTTGGAAAACCAAGTTGTTTCTCACTTATGAATACAATCTTTTAAAACTTTAGTCATTTGTGTCATGCCAATCCCTTGCCTTGTAACATTTGGTCTTTGAAGTACAAGAGTCAGTATAATGGCACAAAACTGTGGAGAAACATGTACTATACAATGTATACGGTTTGTAAAGAAGAATGTATTAAGTTTAAGATATGAAGATTATCCGATATCTACTATTCACTCTATATGAAAATATCTCTTAAAACCATTGCATTTACAACTTCAATAGTAGCTGCTATACATTCAATGCTAAATAATTCTGTCAGGAAAATTTTCACAAAAATAACCTCAAGGGCAAGGAAAACAAAGTAAAATAAAAATTTAAACCACCAAAAGATCATTTCATAGTTTAAAATATCTCCATGTGGAGAAAAAAACAAGGGTCTAACACTTTGTATTACAATAATTTTATATATGAAAACATCCACAGATAAAACCACAAAACCAATACCTTCATTTACCAGATAACAACATACTTGTTTTAAAATGAAATAAAATAGAACAAAAACTAAAAGTGATCTAGCTATGTATAGATTTCCAAAAAAAAATCATTGAAATCATGTAAAGTGACTTACCTCAAGGTTTTGCACAAGTTGCATTGTGTTATCAATGATGCCGATGAGAAAAATGGTTAGAGTTTGCAGGAAAAAATATTATGAAACACTACCAAAGTAGAATTTAAGAAAAAATGAGATGAACCAAAATGAGTCTCCATATAGCTGCCACTTCAATCTATTCATAATAAATGGAAAGTAGGTCTAAAAATATCAGGGTTTAAAGCTACTAAATTCTTGAGATTGGGACAATATTTTTTCAGCCTTTTAAATAATAATATTGGTTGTGAGTTGAAATTTATTTTTAGATGTGAGGTGAGGAATGTTTCAAATATCTAGAAGTTTTCTTGTGTGGTGTGAGACAACTTTCTGCATGAAAGGTGCTACTAAATGTAGCCTTATAAACATTCCCTCAAAATGGTGTATGGTGCAGTGGTGCAAGAGCACCTATTTGATCACATGCCTCCATGAGGCCATGTTGAGTCATTTGTCCCATTTCAATATCTTGATGTTGTAATAAGGCCCAAGAGGCCACATTGGTGGTGTTATAGGTCCTAGGAAGTTGTTCATTTCTCATATATTGTAAAAGATGGAGGTTGTCAAATCATGTCATATTGCAAAAAATGCAATGTATGGTAGTTGAAGAGGAAAAATTAAGTAGATAACAAGTCAAGAGGTTAGGGGAAGGTTAGAATCAGTTGTAGGTGTTTTTTATGAGTTATTTTTGGTCTTCAATGTATAAATAAGCCTCGCATAGGTCGAGGCAAGAAGATAATTTTGATTTGTAAGGAGAAAATATTAATGGAATTCTATTTTTTCTTAGAAAAATTTGTAAAAATGAGATTATTTTCTCCTGTACGGCCATGTACGACCTGATATTGAAGGGGAAGTCATTGGAAAAGTTGATGTTGTGCTTCTAGATCATTTTTCACTTGGTCTTGCTTGATTACATGAAGAAATAAAGGAGTTATGGCACTTTTTGTAAATACAGTCCAAACTCTCATTAGGGTAACCAATAGGTAAAGAAATTTGTGTTTCTCCTTTGTTTGGAAATGGAATTTCTTGTTTTTTGGTGAGAATAGTCTTTAATGGATTTTATCTCATTCTTCTATGGTTTTGGACTAGAGGCTTAAAGCTAAGGTGTTGTAATTTCAAAATTTTGACTGTAAATTTTGTGCACAGTCCAAAAACAGGGCAGTTAAGTTTAACATGGTCTAGGGTTTATAAAAATAATTGTGGAAATGAAATTCTAATGGTGAATGAAGCTTATTCAAGACTAAATATAGATGATTGAAGAATTCGTCAAGTGAACTTATGGTGGGAAGTAGGATATTGAATAAGCCGGCCTGTATGTATGGAGACCTAATAGGCCGAATTTGCACACCATCAGTCCAAATTTGAACACTATTTATCAAAGAAAATTATGTTGATATTTTAATATGTTTTAGTCCCCTATAAAAGGTGTCTGAGAAGCATTTTATAGTCTTGAATAGAGGCTTATGGTGGAATTTATGTCTGACAGTCTTAATAGTAGACATACAAGCATAAAAATCAGGATATGAAGGATTTGTAACCAGAAAAAATAATCTATATTCTAGGGGTGTAAAGAGAGTTTATTCATGTTGAATTAAGCATTTTAAAGTTGTTCCACATGTTGAAGAAATTGTATGTGTCTTGGGATCAAATTTTTGTGCTTGAGGGCTTGTAGGTGTCATAGACGTACATTAGGAACAATCCTGAGGAATGTTGGTGAAATGAAAGGGCAGACATTGTGAAAGTATTTGATATTGTTATTCTAACTCAAATGAAGGTGACTTATGCATTATTTTTATTTGGTTATGCCTTTGAAGGTTGAATTTTTGTTTGTAGTTATTGAGTGCCATGATTGTGAAAGATTAAGGGAAATTGTAAAAGAGTTTGATCTTGGTTGATGATTTAAGGAACCTAACTGATTTGTTCTAGTCATTTACAAGTTGAAAAAAGTGTTTTGAGGGTTGGATAAATGATGGGGAACTTTGATTTCATATTTGAATGATTAGGCTAAGTGCCTTGTAAAGGGAAATATTAATCTTTAACGAGTGAATAAAATATGGATGAATTGAGTTTTGGCTATTGAGATTGTGAAAGTTGACTTTCTTCTTCCTTGTCTGCATCATGCAGATTCATTTCAAAAAGGTTGAGTGCATGTACACTGTCTTGTACAATATGTTTGATAGGAAATATTATATATATATGTATGTATGTATGTATGTATTGTGTATACCTCGTTGCTTTGTTCAGTCACAATTGAATTTTAATTCCACTATCCTTAAAGTATGTAACTTCTTATTCTTTTAGATTATGTAGCTAGGGTTGGTGACATTTCCACAACCCTTACAACTCGTAGGGTTACTAATTTTTATGTGATGCTTTTCTAGTTGGGATACTGTTGGATTTACAATACTATAACTTGTATTCCTACAATCTGTATGCCTACAGTTTGATTGATAAGGAGGAATTTTCCACAGTGATATCACTATCTGGATTCAATTGTATTCAACCGTGTAGCTTTATGAGTCAAACTCATTCACCCATGTTTCATGAGTAGTGGTTCACAAGAACCCAACTCTCATAATGAATGGTCCACTCAACACCCATTGCAATTAGAGGGTGTTTAATTATTGCAAATTGATGTAATGCAAGGATGCTAGCTCTCTTTGTTTGTGGGAAGATGATCTCTCATATGTAGCACCCCTATTTTCTTGAAGTAACAGACACGTGGTTTCATAAAATAATATAATAATATCAAAAAGTATATTGGTACCAAATTGGACCACTCAGTCCTAACCAACCATGTGAGAGGATGTATCCATTTGGAAAACCAAGATTTTTTTCACTTATTCATCACATGTGAGAGTATGTATCCATTTAAAAAACCAAGTTGTTTGTCACTTATGAATATAATCTATTAAAATTTTAGTTGTTTGTGTCATGCCAATCCCTTTCCTTGTAACATTTGGTCTTTGAAGTACAAGAGCCAGTATATTGGCACAAAACTATGGAGAAACATGTATTGTACAATGTATAAGGTTTGTAAAGAAGAATTTATTAAGTTTAACATATGAAGATGATCCAATATCTAATATTCTCTCTATATGAAAATAGCTTTGATAACCATTGCATTTACAGCTTCAACAATAGCTGCTATACATTCAATACTAAATAATTCTGTCATGAAAATTGTCACAAAAAGAACCTCATGGGAAAGAAAACAAAATAAACAAAAAATTTAAACCACCAAATGATCATTTCATAGTTCAAAATATCTCCATGTGGAGAAACAAACAAGGGTCTAACACTTTGTATTACAATAATTTTATATATGAAAGAATCCACAGATAAAACCACATAGCCAATGCCTTCATTTACTAGATAACAACATACATGTTTTAGAATGAAATAAAACACAACAAAAACTAAAAATGATCTGGTTGTGTACAAATTTCAATAAAAAATTCATTGAAATCATGGCAAGTGACTTACCTCAATATTTTGCACAAGTTGTGTTGTCCTGTCAATGATGCCGATGAGAGAAATGGTTAGAGTTTTTCCTTATACTTGAGAGCTATACCTTTCAATTTGATTGTTCTTTCCTTAGAGGTTTTGGTTTTGGATTCTCTCAAAGTGATTTGAGAACATTGAATCATGCATATGCTAATGTGATGTGTCTCAAACTTATAAAGATATGGAATACATGGGCATATAGGGCTCTTGTTGTTGATGTGTTTAGCCTTAAAAAATTTGGTTCTCATCCAAAATTGTAGTTCTCATTATGGTCTTTTATTTTAACTGCACAGTTAAATGGTTGTGAGTTTTAAGTGCATGGTTTATGGTTTCAAGTTTTAACTTAATGGTTCATGATTCTAAGTTTAACTGCACACTTTATAGTTTTCACTTTTTAGCTTTAACCATTAGTGTCTCTTCTATGTTGAATATTATATGTAACAATGAAGGTAGAATAATTTTTAATTGAAATCCTCAAGCATGACATGAAATTATCTACAAATTTTTTTTGTAGAGATCATTTCAGCGTCCACTTCAAAAGCAGGCAAGTGATAGATCTATGTGGGAATACCCATTTGCTATAGCTGGTGTAAACATAACATTCATGCTTATTCAAATGATAGATCTTCAATTGGGTGTGTATTATTCTTGATCAACTACATTTCCTTCATGGTAATATTTGAATAATAAAGCATGAATGTCTCATTACTTTTGTGTAATGAATCAAGAGTCTATTTGATTATATATTGATTCTAATTGATATGCTCTAAACTTGCTTCTAAAATGTCTATCCATGATTTAAAAACATCATGTGCTCCACCAAGAACCTTTCAAAGAATAAAAGGGTGCATGCTCTTAAAAAAAAGGAAAAATGAAGGTTTTTAGGGAGTAGAGGAATATGAGGAGAATCAAGATGTTAGAGAGAGAAATTAGGGTTCCAAATGAGTGCTAAGTTTGCGTTTATAAAGTGACTAGCTGTTAGAAAACTCAGTAGGGTGAGCATTCATGGGTTTGGAGGGAATTTGAATTTAAAGTTGAACTAGACACTAGCACATGCCCTCAGGATAGAGCCATTTGAAAGATGGGAATAAAGTTTTACAATAGAAGGGATTTTAGGTTGAGTGACTTGGCACACCTATGATGAGTTTTGGGACTAGAAATGGGAAAAATGAGACATAATAATGACTGAGTGACCCAAAAGAGTGCAAGAATATACAGTGAAAAGTGTGAAGTATGTAGTTATGATTCTTTACCTTTGGCCTAAGTATTTTCTTATGTTCTAACTTTATTCATTTCATTGGTTATATGCTACTAGTTTTTCAATGGTGTATTCTCTCTACATGGATCCAACAATTCCCTCTTTGTCAAATTGGTAACAATAGTATTTAGAAACACCAATTTCTACTTGAGAGCAACTAACAGCCTTCCTAATAAAAGTTCCCTTTCCACTTTAATTGTCTGTTCTAGTGTCTCCTTGTTCATTTTTTCTGGCATCTCCTCATTTTTCATTTCTTGATAGAGAGTTTTTAAAAGATGTGCAAGATGTTCTTCAATCTCTTCAATCAATGTTGAGATAAAATGGAAGCATTGCTCTTGAAAATAAGGTGCTAAATTATTTATCCTTGAAGGAGATTTATGTGCATGAAGAAAACTTAGGAGGTCTTCCAAAATATTCTTGGACCCCTCATCTATGGTATCTTTTATTTGACTAACCTCAGTTCCAAAATAAGTGTTAAGGCAACCAAACCAATCTTCATCATTTGTCATCATAAATCTAAAATTCAACCCAGGTAAATTGACACTTTTTAGGTCCCCTCTCTTGAAAAGTCAACCCTCACTAGTAGTTAATTTGTGCAAATGGGTTTCAACATCTTTATAACTTGCCAGAGATGTAACTATGGCTTCAAGGAATTTACCAACCTTAACTCTCTCACGCAGATCTACAAATCCATCAACTATTATTTGTTTCATCCCACTAACAAATAGGCTTTCAAAAAGTTCATCCCACAGATTCTTTGAGTCATTCAAAAAAATCTCACACACGCATTGCCATGGAATTCTCAACAATTGAACCAGAAATCACTTTTAGCCACTCCAAGCTCCCTTCAAATGCATCTTGACTATCTAGTGTTTCTCTAATCGATGTCTCATTCTTTGCAAGTTCCTTGCCACTTTTCACAAGATCAAGCAAATACTTTCTCACAAGCCTATCTACAGAGAGAATATCATCTGCACATAACTTATTAGCCTTTCTAGGAATATGTTGAATTTTGATAACATTGGTTGCATCCACCAATCTGTATAGGGAGGGTGGTGTAGGGGCACCATTGGAGAACTTTATGAAACTCAGGTTGTTAAAGAGTAGGCTCTAGGAGGAAGGAGGAAGAAATTTTGTAGTAAATAAGGTCTTGAAGACCATTAAATTATGCAATCAATCATAAGTTGGTGGTAAATAGGTGTCTAGGAGTCAATAATTTTGATATTGCAAAAAAATTGCACTTTGTTGCAAAATTGTTGTAAAACCCAAAAGTTGCAAATGCAAGATTTTAGGAGTTCAAGGTTAAATAGTAATAAATGGTTGAATAAGGTTATTTAGTGTTGGTTGAGTGCATGTAGGTGCAATTAGGTCATTTACAAACCATTTAAGGATATTGGCAGATTCATTTTGTCAGATTTTGCAATATTGCTAAAAATATTTGCAACAAGACAATTTTTTCTTGTAATGGCAGAATCCATGCTCCTCCTTTTGAATTAAACTTTGTAACTAATGGAGAAATGTTTTAAAAAATCTTGAAAAAGGATTGAACAATGGATATTGAAGATTGTATTGAAAATACAAGTTTGTAAACAACGTTTTATCAAAAAATTCATTGTATTTATATGTTTTCATAACTTCACCAGCACTGTACGATCCGTACAGTCATTTTGAGCTTTGAAATATTTAGTATTTTGTGTAGGAATGTTATAGCTCTCCATTGTATCAATTTTGAGAGTCTTTCTTTAAGATTTGAGTGAGAACTTGGTAGTTTTCTGAAATTTGCCTATAACAGGCCAGTGAGTATCAGGCAATCCACCTTCTGTAGGAGGCTGTGACTCAGTGGATTGCCTTCACCAATGATAGAGTAGATGTCTTGAAGGCTTATAAAGTTAGGGGAATCAAGTTTAAAGGAGGTGTGTGTTTCCCTAATGCTATACATGGCATTTTCCTTGTGAAAAAGAGGTGTTAAGGTTGGGTTTTTGAAAAATGATGTTGGAACCTTCAAAGTTATGATAGATTGAGTTTGAGCAGGGTTAGTAAGATGTGTTGGAGCCATTTGTTGAGTTGTACAAGCCTGAGAGTTAGTAGTTTGAATAAACCCTAGTATTTTGCATGAAAAGTGAGGGTTTGTTGGGGTAGCGCCTAGAGGACTTAAATCCTTGAACTGATAATGAAATTTGGAGTTTTGAATCACATTTAGTACTATTTAAGAGATTGAGTGGAAACTAGAAGTTTAGGTGGGAATTCCTTTGGAAAATAGGACTAATTTAGTAGCCCAAACAAGGGTAGGTTATTGAAAATATAATTTGAGCTTAAGAAACCTTATGAGTTCTTTTTTAGACCTTATTAAACATAAAAAAAACTTTATCACCCCCTCTACTAACCTAGATTCACTCAAATCCACCTAGTTACATTTCACCACATCAAATTTTGCATTAAGGGTGTAGTGCTCCTACACCACAAGCCTAATAGGTGCATGTTTGGGAAAAGTTGAGAGAATAAAGTTGAAGAATTGATTCCTTTTTTTGTTTGATCATTTGTGAACATTTGTGAGATTGGAAGAATCATCTCCACCCTTCTTACATCAAAGGGATATGTAAAGAGGAATCAAGTTTAAAGAGTTCATGTTCCTTATGTACATTTCCACATTTTGCATACATGTCTAACAGAGCATTTCCAACCATAATATCTAACAAATATCCCCCATCTATTATGCTCTGATGGATGTTCATACCCTACTCCAAAACTCCCATTTTGGCACAGGTAGGGAGGATGTTGGCATAGGTTGTGGAATTTGGCTTCACACCTGCTAATTGCATTTTCTTGAAATTTTCTAAAGCATTTTTAGAAATTCCATTTTGTGCATATCCCACAATCATTGTATTCCATGAGATGGCATCTCTTTCAGGCATTCTGCCAAACAATTCACATGCCTTGTCTATGCTTCCACATTTTGCATACATGTCTACTAGGGTAGTTGCAACTACAACATCTGACAAAATTCCTCTATTATTTATGTAAATTGCAATGCAATAAGAGTTACTAACGTGTGAATTATGTGCAGCCCTCATCCACTAAACCTGCATGACAACATCCACCTAGAACCCAAGCAAAGCTTACAATGTTAGGATGTGTTCCAGAGTTCTTCATTAATTCAAATATTTTGAGAGGTTCCTTGAAAAATCTATTTTGTGCGCATTCTACAATCAATCATTTCATTCCATGTCTGCAAAAGCATTGATGAATTATCCAAGACATGAGTGTAGGATTCACCAGAGAGATATCAATGTTAGAATGAGTGATACTCCATGCCATAGTTCATGACTTGATGTTGTGTTTTTTTTTGTGATATTGCAACCAATGAGTTTTGAACACCAAAACCACTTGAGGATATTTATATATTCAAAAATCTTGTTTCCTTCAGCTCAAATATAGTTTGTACTCATTTGTTTGATGCATACATAGTCCAAAAAAATAGAGTTTAAGAGGATGAATATCTAGGGTTTGATAAAATATGCATGGGAAATGAATTTTGATGGTGTTTTAAGCCTATATAGATCTAATAACAGGTTTTTTAAGCATTGGTTGGGAAAATTTGTGATTGGAAGTGCAAGAACCAATAAACCCTTGTGGTGATAGACCTAATTAGGCCTATTTTGAACATGGATAGTCTGATTTTGTACATTGATCATAAAATAACTTATGGCATTCTTTTGACATGTTTTTAGGCTCCCTAATGAGTATTCAAAACACTTATTAAATTCTTTAATAAAGGCCTGAATCAAAATATCTTTTTGACAGTTTGTGATGGAGTGGCTACTAGGACATAGTTTCCCAATGAATGAATATTCACTATGTGGATGGACATACTTTTATAAATGTTTGTTTAAAATAAGGTGTTAAAAGGGTCTCAATGATTGGGAAGGTTATTGAAAGCAAGGCTTGCTATTTGGGGAGTTTGAGCCATGTGAAGTCATAGTATGAATTGGTGTCTTGACTGCAAAAATAAGAGATTTGATGGTTCAATGTCTTGTGAGTATGTTCTTGAGTGATTTCAATCAAAACATGATGATTACAGTATATTAAATATTTGATAAAAGGTTGGTAGAAAATAGGCATGGTTGAATGTTCTCTTGCCTTATAAAAAAAGTTGAATGAGGAGTGAATTTATCTTGTTGGTTGAATGAGTTGTTTTCAGAATTTCTAATCAAGATTATGCTTGGTTTCAATCTACAAGAGTATGTTCATGGTGAGTTGATGGATTTGGAACACTAATATGTTGTTTTGAATATTTTTAGCATTGGAATCATGTGAAATGAGGGAGTTTTGTTGAAAGTTTAAATGGATTCTTGGTGATGGTTTAATTGATCTTCTCATGATTGTGATTAGGTTCTGATGAACCCTTGAAGTTTAGTGACACTTTCTTTCTCTAAAACTTGTTGATTCCCTCTATTTGGAGTCTGTCTAGGAGGTCTAAGTGGTTTTGGTGAGTTGTTTGAGTGTTTGAGAGTGGGTTACTTGGAAAAGTGGGCTAATTTGCACTTAAAAGTGGACATTCTATTGTTCCTTAAGAAGTTTCAAAACAAGTTTATGCAAGTTTTTGATATGTTGAATGGGAGGATAAAAGGTGTCTAGGAATGTGTGGGTTGTGACTCTGTTAGGCCTTCTCTAAAAGTTCAACCTAAAAAAATGAGTTTCAATTGCTACTTGGAGAACAAGTGAAATTGGTGAGGAGTCATTGAGTTGGGGACTTGGAGATTGAAACCTTGATTGAGGTAGGTTGGATTTGGATTGTGGAGTGATTTTCCATCCCATCATTGCGTAATTTATCCATCAATGACATTTCTTTGAGGCATTCCATGAAAGAGTTCACATGCCTTGTGTACGTTTCCACATTTTGCATACATGTCTAATAGAGCATTTCCAACCATAATATCTGACAAAAATCCCCCATCTATTATGCTTTGATGGATGTTCATACCCTGCTCCAAAGCTCCCATTTTGGCACAGGCAGGGAGGATGCTGGCATAGGTTGTGGAATTTGGCTTCGCACCTACTAATTGCATTTTCTTGAAAGTTTCTAAAGCCTTTTCAACAAATCCATTTTGTGCATATCCCACAATCATCGTATTCCATGAGATGGCATCTCTAACACCCTTCAATGCTCCAACCAATACAATCTCATCCTTGTATGTGTATTTACACCATGCTAATGAAGATTATAAAGAAATCAGTTTTAGTGGCAATCTCTATGTTTTTCTGCTTTTTTTTTGTTTTCTTTAGATCATACCTAGGGTGACAACTAAAAGGAAATATAACATATTGAGAATTGTAAGTGTGTAAAATATGGTGTTCTGTGTAGTTAGGAATTAGGGTGCAATCGCTTTCATTGTTCAAAGTTTAAAAGTTAAATGGGAGGTGAAAATTGAGCAAATGATATATAAATTTAAAATGTTAAGGTTGTTTGATTTTTGATTTTTTTGACGCCCTACCATTATTTGTTTGATGTCTCTTTGTCTAGATGGTTATGGTGATAAAATATGCTTGAATATTTGAACCATATTACAATGGTTTTATAATGTTATATTTATTGTAAAGCATTTAATTAATGAGTGGCTTGGTATTCATTAACCTTGTTATGGCCTAAACAGGGTCATACCATGAAGGAAATGGAAGAACTACATGATGACATAAAAATGCATTTAGAGTTGGATTGAGCAACTCCAACACATATTGAATATTGGGAGGTTTGTTTTCCCTCATTTGTCCCTGCAAGTTTGAAAGATGCCTTTTGGACCATATACATTTCATCACTTTGTGTAGAACTTTTTCATATGTATTTTATTGAAATTGATTTGGTTGAAGATAATTTGATCCTAATGGATTTGCTTAATTTTTGGAGTGGATGGTATGTATATTTTTTTATTGTATTTTACCTTAGCATTAATGCAATCACACGTTCTTCTATTTCTCAAGTCATTGGTAGTTGGACATACAATTTCCTCAATTTGATAGTTAGAGTAGACTTATTTACTTTCAATACAATTTGATTATGGGTATTTCTTACATATAGGCATGTCTTGCAAGCAATTTTTTATTTCATACATTTTAGTTTTCTTGTTTTTTCAAGTAGTAAGTTCAATTGTTCAACAATACCTTGCAAGTTCTTTGTTTCTATGTAGATTGATTAAAAAAATATCCTTGCAAACTCGGTGTGCTATAATTTGTGAATTGGGTATGTTGCACTTGTCTGAGGTGTACCATTTCTTAGGTTATTTTATGATGCATCAATTTTATGACATCTTCATCTCACATTAGTAGTCCTATTTTCTTATTATACACTATTGTACAACATGCTTATATAAATGTGTTGTGTCTGTGTTGATTATGAAACTAGTCCAACTATATTGCAGACTTAAGTATTTCTAGAAGACTATTATCATATGGAAAAGTTCCCTCTAGATGATGTTTTATCACCCAAAGGAATCTAATTAAGAACACCATGAAATGTGTTTTCATATGTTGAAATGCATAAATGATAAAAGAGGAGACCTCTTTGTATCCCTACCTATTCAATTTAGCTTTCTCTCCCACTCAAGCATATACAAATTAATCTATTTGAAATTCCATGAGATGACATCTCTTTGAGGTATTCCATGAAAGAGTTCATGTGCCTTGTGTACATTTCCACATTTTTCATACATTTCTAATAGAGAATTTCCAACCATAATATCTGACAAAAGTCCCCCATCTATTATGCTCTGATGGATGTTCATACCTTGCTCCAAAGCTCCCATTTTGGCACCGACAGGGAGGATGTTGGCATAGGTTGTGGAATTTGTCTTCACACCTGCTAATTGCATTTTCTTGAAAGTTTCTAAAGCCTTTTCAGCAAATCCATTTTGTGCATATCCCACAATCATTGTATTCCATGAGATGGAATCTCTTTCAGGCATTCTATCAAACAATTCACATGACTTGTCTATGCTTCCACATTTTGCATACATGTCTACTAGGGCAGTTGCAACGACAACATCTAACAAAATTCCTCTATTATTTATGCTTTGAT
Source organism: Sequoia sempervirens (assembly GCA_007258455.2). Taxonomy (NCBI): domain Eukaryota; kingdom Viridiplantae; phylum Streptophyta; class Pinopsida; order Cupressales; family Cupressaceae; genus Sequoia; species Sequoia sempervirens. The sequence goes on along the minus strand of VDFB02091678.1, from coordinate 22,544 downwards.
GGATGTTCATACCCTTTTCCAAAGCCCCCATTTTGGCACAGGAAGGAAAGATGCTGGCAAAGGTTGTGGAATTTGGCTTTATACCTGCCAATTGCATTTTCTTGAAATTTTCTAAAGTGTTTTCAACAAATTCATTTTGTGCATATCCAACAATAATTGTAGTCAGATGTGAAGTTTTTTCTTATTCAAGTGTTTTCTAGAAATTGGTGAGACTTCAGCATTACTCCCACCGATATTGGAGATTCTCTGCGATGCTTCCACTTCTTTATTCTTTTCATTCTTTTTGAGTTATCGATGGTACTAGCTTCTCTATTCCACCAATAGGTGTTTCTTTAGCCGATGGATTTTTACCTTTCCATTGTGACTTATCCTTTCACCCCATTGGAGGAAATTACCAATGACTCCCATTGAAAAATCATAGTGTCCCCAATGGAGATTGATGCATATCATTGTATCGGGGGGACATTGAGCCAACTCCCATTGATATTAAATTTTCTTCCCAAAAATATTTTCACCTAAGTACTATCAGAGCATCGGGGGGACAATGCATTGAGTCCTACGGATGTTTATCACTCTCATCGATGATCTCCTATTCTAGCAAAGGTTGTAGAATTTGGATTTACACCTGCTAATTGCATTTTCTTGAAAGTTTCTAAATCCTTTTCAAAAAATCCATTTTGTGCATATCCTGCAATTATTGCATTCCACGAGATGACATCTCTTTGAGGCATTCCATCAAAGAGTTTGTGTGCCTTGTGTACGTTTCCACATTTTGCATACATGTCTAACAGAGAATTTCCAACCCTAATATCTGACAGAAATCCCCCATCTATTACACTCTAATGGATGTTCAAACCCTACTCCAAAGCTCCCATTTTGGCACAGGCAGGGAGGATGCTAGCATAGGCCATGAAATTTGATGCTGGCATAGGCTATGGAATTTGGCTTCACACCTGCTAATTGCATTTTCTTGAAAGTTTCTAAAGCATTTTCAACAAATACATTTTGTGCATATCCTGCAATTATTGCATTCCATGAGATGAAATCTCTTTGAGAAATTCCATCAAAGAGTTCACGTGCCTTGTGTACGTTTCCACATTTTGCATACATGTCTAGCAATGCATTTCCAACCATAATATCTGACAGAAATCCCCCATCTATTATGCTTTGATGGATGTTCAAACCCTGTTCCAAAGCTCCCATTTTGGCATAGGCAGGGAGGATGCTCGCATAGGTCATGGAATTTGGCTTCACACCTACTCAAGGCTTACATTTGACAGTCGACCTTTCCTGTCAACAAATTTTTTAATGACTGTTATCTATTCAAAGGTTCCCTTAAAACATTATGATATACCTTAGTGTAAGTAAAATTATATATAAATCACATATATATATCATTATAATTCTATATAAATTTTGACAGTCTATCCAAAATCTCTCCTTTCATCTGATATAATCTTCTTAAAATTTTGATTGTATTTTATGGCAAAAATATCTAAATATGGTTTTGCAACCATCAAATTTAAGCCCTGCACCTGCTAATTGCATTTGCTTGAAAGTTTCTAAAGCCTTTTCAACAAATCCATTTTGTGCATATCCCTCAATCATCATATTCCATGAGATGGCTTTGTGCATATCCCACAATCATCATATTCCATGAGATGACATTGTTTTTAGGCATTCTGTACTCAAATTAGCTTGCAATTGATTAGGTTTTTATAATTTTTAAAATTGATTTAGGGAGGAATGCATAGGAAAATATGTACCTTAAAAAATCTCTATTTATCATGATTTTTTCAAATTTTTGAGTTAGTGCTGAGTTTCCATGTTGAGTTTGAGGTTGAGCCCAATGTCTATGTTAAGTCTGAGTTTGGTAACTATGATATAATAATTGGTGCCTCCCATGGATTTCATGGTAGACATGACACTAAAAAAATGCTCCTTGGTCTCCTCTCCTAGAGATAACAAAGGTGGTGGTCCATTTGATATTGTAAAATATGGTGGTTAGTCTCAATTCAAATGAGAGCATACTCTCAATTGGCCAAGAGGAATCCATAACTCTTTACAGTCTCCAAAAAAATGGTGTGGCCTTCAGAAAAAAATGGTCCATTACTAAAACACAAAATCCATGATTTGTGGTAAGGATTTTCCATGTATCTTTTGTAGTGATTTGTGGGAAATGCTTTGAGATTCTTTCATGAATGTCTGAGTTCAAAGCTTTTATGAGGAGAACCCTTATCACATGTTTCTCTATTGTGAAAGTGACACAACAATTCCAATTTCCAAGTGAAATGTTAATCGTAACAATTCTTCATGTCTCATTCACTTTGTGCTATTTAATTGTTTTCTTTGCTTCAGGTCAATCATTTGTTTTCAATTTTATGATGCTAAGAATAAACCATTTGATGACTTTTATTGCAGGCAGGGGGTATGCTAGCAAAGGTTGTGGAATCTAGCTTTACACTTGCCAATTGAATTTGCTTGAAAGTTTCTAAATCCTTTTCAACAAATTTGTGCATATCCTACAATATTGCAATCCATAGACCATAGTTTAACATGATATCAAAACACAACAACTAATATCTTCCAGATCAATGATTGGAATGTATCATTACCTGTGAGGGACTTACCAAAAGATTTCAGTACACTTACATCAATGATTTTAAGTATCTTGGACCTATCAATGGTTGTAGTTACCCTAATTACACTAGTTATTAGGGTGTTGTTGATCCACACCTGTGTTAAGTTGTTCTATTATTTTTTCAGTTGATTTATTTAATTTCGATGTGTTCCAATAGCTGCAAAAATTACTAGTATCTATGTTAACACCAAGGTTGCACATTCTACAAATATTCTCCAATTTCTTGAATATAACAAGATGATAACCAAAGCATAGTGAATCATCTTAGGTTACAAACAGATTGAGTGCTCAAGAAGGGTGTTAACTATTATCAGATACTTGCAGTAGTTGTACCATCCATTGTAATTTGTATCTACTATTTTTTTCATAGAAATATTAATGAGTTACACCATGCTATTCTAGGTAACATTCTTATTTTCTTTGCATTATGTCTTTGTATAAATGGTTTTCTATTTCAGTTGATTTAGGACAGCTACTGATAAATTGAAATTATTGACCTGAGTCTATGACAGGGCTTTTGTTCTCAATACTTGTAACTGCTGTTGTAAGTAATGTTGCGAAAGATGCAGTTGACCGACCTCACCCTAACTTTTTTTGGCGGTGTTTTCCAGATGGAATATCAGTTGAGAACTTATCAACATCTAGTACTAAACTTTAGTCTTATCTCTTTTTCTCTTCTTGATTAATGATCATTTTGGTGGAAAACTATTTATTTATTGTTATTATTATTTTATCATTGATGATTTAAATTATCCTTCTAACTGGTATGAGGTTTTTCCAAAAATTTGATAACATTACAGGGAGGGTTGAGTGTCATGGCAATGAACATATCACGAGGGAAGGTCACAAAAGTTTCGACCCAATGGACATACTTCATGTAAGTGCAACATCCTATACTTTTTGTTAAAATCATCAGGGGAGGTTTCCCTTTATTTATAACCTGTGGAAAATTTACAAGGTGTGGAATATACAAGAATTCTTGCATTCATACAAAAATCAGCTATTAGATCAATTATTCAATAACATGTTATCTTAATAAAACAACACCATGCAGAGAAATAGTGACAAATTATCTCTTGTAATATTGACTTTTCTGAGTTTTTGATGTGCAAATTTCAAAACCTTATTTTCAAGCTGCAGCTCCAAATTGGAGAAGTGAAAGGTGAATACCAGCGAGGAAGAGTTTGGAGGAGCCAAAACCAATAGTGGTGGGAAAGTTGTGGATTTGAAAGGGGATTAAATGGGTCAAACCCCTATAGGAGGTTGTTGCCCTTCCAAAAGGACTACAGTTAAGGAAGGGGAAAATAGTATAAGTATATGAAAATAGGAGTATTATGCTTATATAGTGTCTGTAAGTTGTATAGTGTCACAGAGACATTGAATGTAACCAATGAAATTTTGATTTGCCAATGAGGTTTAATGAAGTAAATTTTCAAAGTGGTTTTTTTCTCCACTCATAAATATTGTGTTGTGGCTCCTCTAGTCTTCATTTCATGGTGTTTTTTAACATTTGAATATCTATGATACTTGAAGTTTATATGTATAAATTTGTGAGGATTAATTAAGTTATATTTGATTTGTAATAACTAAAGTAATGACTAAATATATGACTAAATAAATAAATGACTAAATCAATGACCAAATCAATGACCAAATTAATGACTAAAATAAATGACTAAATAAATGACTAAAATTGTTTAGTCATAAATTTAGTGGTGTTATAAATGACTACAAATAAACCACTAGTAGTCATATGACTAAAGTTAGTCATTTATATGCAATTTTTAGTAGTTTATTTAGTCATATATTGTTGTTTGTGTACTAGTGGAATGAACTCATGGAAGATTAAGGTAATTTCTCTTTAGTAAGTCGCTCCTACTTTCTTTGACCCAAACAGAATGACCACATAGGAAAGGGTACCCCAAGGGGTAGTGAAGGTTTTCTTATACTGATCTTCTAGATTAATGCGTATTTGATTATAGCTCAAAAATCCATCCATGAAAGACAACAAGGCATGGCTTGCAGTCAAGTCCACAATCATATAAATATTAGGTAACAAAAAATCATCCTTAATTAAGATCTCAAAAGTCAATGCATATATGAATACAACCATCAAGTTTACTAATGGCAGCAATATTTGAGATCCAAGGTGAGTAGTTGATTGGATAGATAAAGCCTGCCTTCAACGAATTCTCTATCTCATTCTTAACCAACAATACAACCTTAGGATTGATCTTTTAGATTTTTTGCTTAACAGGCTTGGCATCAGGGCATAAGACAATATTGTGAACCACTATAGACTCATAAATACGAGGCATGTCCTCATATGACCAAGAAAAAATATTCAAATGAGAATGTAAGAGATCAGAGTGCTCTTAGCTTCCTCAGAAGAAAGGTATTTCCTGATCTTAATCACCTTTTCTGAAGACTTAGGGTCCATGAAGACTTCAATAGTATCCCCATTGAGGAGGGGACTATGATCTTCAGGATGCAATATCGGAACACCATTTTTAACATTAGCTAGAGGGTCCTCCTCATCAACATTTAGGAAATATTCTCCAAAATACACCTGTTTGCTCAAGTGATATGGGAATCGTCTCTTATGGTGAAAAGGAGGAAAGGAGTAGGCACATAAGAATTCCTCTAGTGCTTCAACCAAAGAGAAATCATCTAGGTGGACTTCTTCAGCCTCCACCCCAACCTCTATCAATTTAGGATGGACCAAATTAATAGGTTCAATTGAAATCATGTTAACACTTCGCCAAGGTTTTTTCTTAGATTGTTCAACAGAGTATCCCAAACCTAGATAGCACTTGTGAGGCTTAAAATGGATAGGGACCATGCTCAATACATCCAAGGCCTTTACACCCTTAACCATATTGAGAAATGAGCCTATACCCAAGACCATGGTGTGTTTGCAAAGCTTCGAAAGATGGTGGTTCCATGTAAAGAGAATCATTCCACCAATGGAAATCAAATGTATCTACAAGACCAAAACTATCTCCCTTACTTGATTCACAAACATTAGCCTCCTTAATGGGAGTAGGATTGTTCTCCTCAGTAGGGGAATGACTGGCTTCTTGAATAAGATCACAAATTTCCTTCTCAATAGGAGTCTAATCCATTTCATTGTTAGAGGTATTTGAGGTTATCGAAAGTTTCATATTAGAAAGATTCATTTTGTATTCTCAATTGAAGAATTTAGATAATTCCAAGGATCCCTAATCATCACCAAGAAATGTGTTCAATTTAGAAGAAGTAGACGGGGAAGACTTAGGACTTTCTACTTTAGGTGGTTCTTCTTTAGCGACATTCACTTCAAGGACAACCTCCATAGAGGGTATCACCGAGGAACATGTCATTGCATTAGAGGTTTGAGATGGAATAAAATTCTCAAGAGTGGAAACAAATAAAGCCTAACCAACAGTTGCCAATTCACAAAGGTGAATAGATTTTGGGTCAACTTTGATCGTGACCACTCAATTGTTTGCAATAAAATTCAAAGACTGATGTAGAGTAGAAGTTACAACACCCATAACATGAATCTAGGGTCTCCCCAGAAGAATATTGTAAGGTAAGGGGCCAACCATCACATAAAAAAATGTGGGTAAGGTAACGGGGCCTAATTGTAAAGGCACAATTATCATGCCTAGAACTTGTCTGCCAACATTATCAAATCCATGAATATACAAAAAAGAAGCAGCTAAAGAGGTATAATCAAATTTAATCTTAGGCAATAGATATATACCACAAACATTGAGGGTTGAACTGGTTTCAAAGAGACTACATCTAATAACAATAGTATAAACATTAACTATAATCATTAAAGGATCCAGTTGCTTCTACACATCCGGGGGCGGAAGTTCTTGTGAATAAAATGTGATATTCGACAAATCTGCACAAATATGAGCCATAAACGTATTAAATTTTTTTGTCCTAGAAAAGGAAGGAAGAGGATCTTTTGTAATGCTTACTAAAGCATACCTTGGTAAATTGAAATAGTCTAAAGCAAATCCCAGAGCGAGATCTAAACTAAAGTAACTCAGAGTTTCTCGACAAGATCATAATCTCTAGGTGCTTTAGTCGTAGGTTCAGGTGTTGAAGGAAGACTTGGTTGGGAAGGTGGTAAAGAAGTAGTAACTTGAGTAGGTTGAGGTGTAGGAACATAAGGTTGTTTATCCAAATTCTATTTATTTCTTCTTGTATTATATGTTCACAAAAATCATTATAAGAAGTAGATTCTATAGCTTTTATGGACCTTGAATATAAATCCAAAAAATCATTATGATATGGAATTCCACAAATAGAATGAAGCTTCTTAGGATAGGGGATAGCCAGAGTCTGGTAAACAACAGGTCTCTTAGGACTTGGAGAAGCTGCAGAGACTACAACAATGTTCATTGACTCTTCAACTTACGAAGAAGAAGTTTGTTTGAAAGATCTACAAGTAGAGGAAGGTTCTTCTAAGAAATCATCTGGAGCATCATCCAACATATCAAAATCTTCCTTAGAGAAAGCATTATCATGAAAACTAAAACATTGCAGAAAAAGATCTGACATGTTCACGTTAGGTTCACCAAAATGTGAGATAAGAGGGATTCGTTGCTCACAAGTCTCTTTGTTCTCAAGAGAATCCCAAGGAGCTAACTTCCCTTAACCACCTCAATATTAACTAAATGAAACAATTACAAAGAAACTATACACACACTAATTATCATAAAAGATTGCTTCAAAATCTAAGAGAGAAAGGTTTCAAAAAAATTTCCTCAAAAGGAGGAGCTCTCGACCAATAGACTACAACACAAAATTAGGATGCCAGCACAACACGCTGGAGTCCAAAGGACCCGCTAGTGTCCCAGGCAACAAAGAACTCAAGACTTGGGCAGAAAGATTAAAAACTTCACTATCTAACATGAACTCGAGGTCTGTTTAATAGTATGATGAGATAGGAAATAGAAGACGAGAGAAAACACAAGGAGAGCCAAAAGAGGACTTACAAATAGCCAATCTTTTGAATCCTTCCTCTAAGCTTTGCTTCGGAAACTTGCACACAAGACAGATGGGGAAAAAAATTGGGGCTATTTTGGGGCTTGTCATAGTCAAACCCCTATTTTGATGTTCCCACCTCCACAGACAACTAGATAGAGAGAGTAATCAAAATAGACAAAAGGAAGTGGTGAAAACAATCTCCACTTCAAAAGGAGAACCTGCACCACCAAGTAGTAAATGAACAAAAATATCTAATCTATTCGCAAATAGATAAGAGCAAGAGAGTGTTACCAATAGGCCTCGCCCCCCTCTTGAACACATGGGCACACTATTGAATGCTTGCTAGAGAGAGTTGGCTATTGGAGGGACCTCATTCCAATAGAGATTCACTTTTAGAAGTGCTTTTTCCAAGAGTAGAAGAGGCTGAAAAAATGAAGATTGAGAATAAAGTCGATCGAGTGAGAGAGAGAACCCCCAAAAATGAGAGCAAAAGGGAGTTTTGTTGCATGAAAAGGTAGAATGATCCGTTACACCTGAGAATCTGACTACAAAGATTCATGTCAAGAGTCATGATTCAATATTCCCCATTTCAAACTTGAAAAACCACCAGGGTGCTAGTGCATTGTGCAGATGTTCGCATGCTGTGCAAGTGTCTAAAATGTTAGTTTTTGGGAAACAAGATAGCAGACTATTTTTTCTTCATCATTGGACCTCATGGAGTTGGAATCATGAAATTATGACCCATGAGGATTTTTTCATAAATGTGTTTAGGCACAATAAATGCTAGGAAAAATACTAAAATATGAAATTGCCCCTAGGTGCAATTTTGCAACATTACAGATATCTACATAGTGCATAATTATGATGCACACCCATCGAACCACATAATTTTTTTTCAATCTTCACACCTTCTTGCCAAATCTTCAAAAAACTTCTTAAAGCAATGTTGGACAAAAAGTGTCATGCTCTTTATCATCACTGATATAAAAGTGATATTCTTTCTTGATGACTTTATTTTCATATGTATTGTGAACACCATCCAAATACAATTGTGCATGTTGATAACACACATGCACCATAATAATGACCTGCTATGAATAATAATATTATGTTTGAATCTCCTTTTGATAATTTTTTATGAAGTCAACTACTAATAAAATTGTTCCAAGTGAGAAATTATCTCTTAACAACTAATATTGTTTTTCTTGCCACTTAGCATAATATGCATGATGTATGTACGTTTGTATCAATTTACAAAAAAAATCCATAAATGTTCCAATAGGTAACTCCTCTTTTACATAATCTAACCTTGTGGATTATTTCCTATTTTTTGTTTAAAACTTTATGTACTTGTAACTCTTGCAATTTAACATTTTCAACATGTCAATATCTTCATTTCTCAAAGGAATTTTAGGTAGATTTCTACATGTTTCATAAAGTACTTTTATGCATTTCATTGGACCATCTACATCATTAGCAGATTTATCACATAAGATCGATGTTATGAATTGACTTACCCATTTAGGAGGTGCATTTTGAGAACCATCACTTTCTTCTCTGATCTTTCAAAACACTCGATAGTAAATATCAAATTCAATATGATAATGACAACAATTTTTAAAAACCATGTTTCCTTCAAATGATGTGGCCTTAACTTTTGAAACATTATTTGTCAAATCTTTATATGAGGATTTACATCACAAAACATCACATACATCTCATGTTGTGTTATGTCTAACCAATGTTTTGTATGCAGTTGAAAATTGTCTCTAGGATCGATCTTGTGTTTTATAACATCTATTTTATTTGATGAGGGATGAGTATGATCATGCCAAAAACTTGAGATGAAGTGTTCCTAAAACCATATTCAATCTTTTCAAAATGATGAGCCCTACACACCAATGCCCAATTGCCCTTTGCAGTAGTATCATCCAAAACCTTTCTCCCTTTCACATATCTTATTAGTGTCTTTCTACTTAAGCCAATTTCACTTAAAAGTGGAGAGATTTGATGTTTTCTTGGTATTTGTAGACACACAATATATGTCAACATCACTCTTCTTGAAATACTCTTATCCATTGATCGATATTGTTTCACAATGGAACCCAAACCTTTTTTTATCATTTTTAACAATATCTTCTTCTAGGCCTCATCTTTTCCTCTTGTTTGTGAAATCTACACCCATCAATTGTAATGGATCTTTAAGGTCATCACGAAGAAGTAATATTGATAATAGTTGGGCTTGACCAAGTGTATGATGACTTTTGAAATAAACTTCAATTAATTCCTTTGAAGTTCTTGTGAATGCCCTCTGAGTAGTAGCAGTAGGTTGTTCAACATAAAATTTCAATTTCTCTATATCCATTTTAAGTAAATGATCTATATTTTTGTAAAAAAAAATTCTATTTGCCTCTTTAATTAGATTCATAGTATGAATATTGGTAGCAGGAAGTGATCCTGACCCCTCTCCAACAAAAAATTGTGTATGTGCCTCCTCTCTAACATAAATTATTTGTGCTTGGGTCTCCCCCCTAACATCAACCATGTCTTCTTCAACCTCCTCTTCTCCAGTAACTAAATTAGGCTTAGGGACCTCTACTCCAGTTTCCATGTGTTGAGCCACTACACATATCATATAAAAGAGAAGATTTTAGAAAATATAAAAGTTAGATTATTAAACTATGGATCTAAAGCATCAAGGTGATTATGAACTTTCAAAATGAGAAAGTGTTAATAATTAGGAACTTAAAGTTAATAATTGAGAAAAAAAATATGGCCCTATAATAGTGTAGAGAAAGAAGGGCACATCCTAACACATTTTCCTCTTGTTTTACATTGATTTTGACACACATTTATGTTCTTAAAGTGGCCCTTCTACAATTAACTAATTTAAACATGGGTTTCTATTCTTAGGGTGTCCTAGAATTAATTAATGTGTATAGACATTAATATTCTTATAGGGGTCTTAAAAGGTATTGAGCTTTTCAAAGGGTCCATATTGAAGGGAGTCACCCCTAGGTCATTTATATCACATTAGACATCATCACTTTGCACAACAAAATATATCTTAGAATTGAAGGTAGGACAATAGACTCACACATTTGTCTCTAAAATAATAGAAATTAAAACCCAAAACACTAAATTCTTATTTAGTGTTATGAGATGAACAAAATTAAGAAACTAGGTGTTTTTTTTATTTAAATATGTTTATCAATTATAGATTAAATTAAAATTTAGATTACAAAGTAAGCATTCCTAACCTAACCTAAACTAAATAACAAAATATTTGGGACTAAATACACAATCTAGAAATAAAATTAGGAAATGAGAAGCAAAAATAGAAAAAACATAACTTGCATGCACCTAGAAATTGGAAAGTGATGACAATAAAATATTTAGATATACTACAAAGAGGTCCTTGGAAATTTTTAAGGTTGTCTTATGGATGGGGATAGTTGTGATAGTGGGCATATATTTCCTACTAGTTGTATAGGGGACACATATGTCCCAAGGGAAAGTTTAGCATAGCGGAAAAATTGTTTAAATTGAAACACACGACTAGTGAAGTGTTGTGGAGTCAAAAAAGGCTCATCACTTGGTCTTGCACACAATAGAGATAAAGAAAGAAAAAAATGGATATTTTACAAAAATAATACTACCTAAAAGTGAATAGAAAATAGAGAAATTGGAAAATCTACACTTATAGCAAAATAAAATTGAAAAATAATTTGAGTTGAGAAATGTTGAGGGAAGTTTCCATGAAATTTTGGAGGTAAGCTCCACAAAGTTAGCCCTATTAGTCAACGGGAATTATCTCTAGTAGTAATTTACCATAGGTTACATGGCCTTGGACATAATGGTATGAATAATTAAAACTTTCACGTGGAAGGTTTGGTAAGTCTTGTAATCCATTTTTCTCTTGGTACTTCTTTTGAATCTACACAAAATCACAAGTGAAAAATGAAGTTTTGAAGGGGATGCTACCTTGATCAATCCCCCTATAAGTAATTTCAATAAAAATGATGTATTGGAAATAGTAAAAGGATGCATGCAAACCTAGGTGAGGGTTAAAAGTGGAAATAAAGATGGACAAGATAAAACTTTTGGGATAAAAGGCTAAACCTCTAGACTTGGTGTGTACAAAAAAGGTGATGGAAAAGGAGTGGAAAATCATGATCAAAATGATAGTAAAATGCTTTTGAAGGATAAAGGATGGTAAGTTGGGATAATAGCTAGGGTGTATGTAGATTGGGCATGAAAATGGAGGTTCTAAGGGTTTGGGATGGATAAGAGATGGACGTAAAGAGTGCTTGCACAACAAATTAATTATTTCAAGACAAAATTCATGTGGATGTATAATGATGAAAAGTGGAGGAAGAGGGATCTATTTATATGTTTTCTAAGGGTTTTAGGGTAGGTACAAATTGTCTTTATGATAGGTGGATCATAAATGAGACACATATTAATTTTGGTGGCTAAAAATCATCAAAATTATCCCCTTTGGTCAAGGAATGTGAGAAGATATGGCCTGGATGTACACTAGGGGTGTGACTAATATATAATGCTAAGAGGCTTTGTTCTATAAGGAATTCTGAGGAAATAAAATTAACATGGCTAAAGGTGAATTTGCATCTTTTTATTATTATTAGGGAGGCATTTATAAAGGGACACACAACTCAAATATAAGATGAACAAGGATAAACATGGTTAGATAGGGATAAAACAAGGAAAAACAAGGCTAAAAAACATACAAAGTGGACATCTAAATGAGTGTAAGAATAGTAGAAGTTGTGAAAACAATTTGATCTTATTGATCCTAATATTATGTAGAAGACAATTTAATTGAAAAAAATTATAAAACAATTTGATCTTATTGATCCTAATATTATGTAGAAGACAATTTAATTGAAAAAAATTATAATTTATAATATAAAATGTACATACCTTCTTTTTTAGCATAATATCTTTGCATCCTTTTTTCACACAATTGTTGGTTCCTCTCTTTTGAATGATATCATGTAACATTATTTCTCCTATTCCTTGGATCACCCATCTTCTTCTTTGCAAAATATGATCTTGATAATTCTTTGCCAATTACATGTTCCAAATTTGTACAACACCTACAAAAAATGACCTTTTGAACATACCTTGTGAATTTTCCTTTATTTTTTGATATTAAATCATAAAAAAAAATCTTGCATATATACATCTAATTTGAATAGACGTGGCTTTTGGAACATCGGCTAAATTGGCCTTTGATTGAAGGTCGGCCACTAAAATTAAATAAACATTATTTTGTTTTATGACCTTTGATCGAAGGCAGTTAAATAATATGCATTTTCCTAGTCAATAAGACCTTTGTTTGAAGGTACCTTTGATCAAAAGTAGAATATTTGATCGAAGGTACCTTTGAACGAAGGGTCCTAGCAAGACAAATTTGGTTTCTCCATCAAAATTCGCTCAAAAAATCCAATTTCAAACCTCGGGTTGGACCTTCATATGTATTTAACTTGACAAGATATTTTGCAAGATTGTAGTCCTTGAAACAAGCTTTCCAACAAGTATAGTTTTGACATGTTTTCATTTTATCATGTATTCAATTTTTAATTTTTACTAAACATAGGTTTTTCACTGAACATCAAGTTCTTCATTCTACAAAGGTGGAAAAATAGTAAACCATTATAAAAAAATTCAAAAAATACCTTTGCACTAGGTATTGATGTCCTTGTTTCACCAAAATAGTGAATTTCAATATTATACACAAGTTATGCTAGACAACATACACCTATGTCCAAATTATAGTTACTGTGAAATAAAAAATTAAGTAAAAAAATTATGAAAAAATATCTATGCACTAGATATTGATATTAAGAATCTATATTTTAAAAATTAGAATCTTATCCTTTCTAGAAAAAAGATTATGTTGGATGACATAAACGTTACTTTTTGAATGTTGTTTACTATTTAAAACTAGTTATTAAAGGAGATGTTGAAAGATTCCTGATTTATTTCAAAAAAATTAAAAATATATATATTTATAATCTACACATAAATCTCCACAAATCACTAGTTCGCATCATCCTCAAATTCTTAACTGTTTAACTGTTGTAGGTCTCAAAAAGTGAAGATTCAGTTAAAAATGTTGATAGAAATGTCTATCTTGGCCAAAAAGTGAGACTCATTATTGTGGGATTACCCTTTTGATAGCCGTCTTATCAAAGAGGTATTTCATCTTTTTTTGTTTCATCAAATTCCTTTCATGCGCAAGCCTCCTAATTTCTTTCAATTTGGTCAACACATGTATTCCTTGGGAGGTGGCACTTTCTTCTTTCCCTTCATTTTTTTGCAGCAACTTGTCGACTAGTAGTTCAAGGTTGATTGACAGTTTGGATTCAACTCCATATACTAATTCAAATGGAATCTTCCTAATAGCCTTCTTGTAGGTTACCCTATTTTCCCACATAACAAACTTTAACTTATCATTCCATCTTTTCTTGTTTGCATCCAAAGTTTTTTCAATGATGTTAATGATGCATTTGTTGCTTTATTCAACTTGTCCATTTACCTATGGATGATAATGCAATTAATGTGTTAAATAAATCTCATATTGTGAAAATATGTTAAAAAAATATTTGGATCTAAAACATGTTTCATTTTCAAAAAAAATCTTGATGGCATGTCAAACCTAGTGATCATGTTATTTAGAAAAAAAATGATCACCACCTTTGAGTTTGCATTCCTTGTAGGAATTGTCTCCACCCATTTTTTAAAGTAGTCAATGGTCATCAATATCCACTTGTATCCACTGCTAATTTTTTCTTCTACTTCCCTTATGAAATTGATACCCCACTATTCGAATGGAGCCTCTACTGAAATGGTCATAAAGGGAAGTGCACCTATACATTTCAACTTGCCAAAAAACCTATGGAAATAATCACATCCTTTCATAGGATTGGCCACATCTCTAAATAATATAGGCCACAAATAACCCACCCTCACAATCTAATGAGGTGTGGTCTTTGACATATAACATCCACCATATAATCCATGGTGGTATCCCTCAACACCTCTCACTGATTTATCTTTGTTTAAACATGTTAGGAGTACACCATCAAGGTTTCTCCACATTAATTATCCTTTGAGTAGCACATATATTTTATTTTTTAGTTTTAATGTCCTTTTTTATTATCATTAAATTCAAGCAGACAGTTTATGTTTTTTAAATAAAATACAATGTCCTTATACCAAGGAAAATCCTTCAATTGACATGGAATGAAATAGGGGTTAGAGTTAACCTAGTGGAATTCAATAGCATCCAAATTTTCCTCAGCCATTAATTTTTCTAGGCCTTGAACTCTAACCAACTTGTTTGTTTGTACCTCCATTTCATACTCAGGTATTTTTTATCCATCCACACCTTTTTCTTGATGCCTCTTGCTGCACAAATACGTCCCTCACAGATGTATGTAGCACAAAGGTTGTGATCTTGGCCCCTATAAGGTAGGGTCTAAAATTCTTCACAGAATTAACAAGATGATAGGTATACTTCTCCATCATAAAATAATTAAATTCAGGATCTCATAGGTATTTTTTAAATAAATATATCGGTTGCTCATATTGATGTAGTAAAACAACAACAATAGTATATAAAGATGTAAAGGAAAATAATTGGAAAGGCCTAGAATAATTAGGAGTTGAAAACACTAGGGCCTTGTATGTGCATCTTTAATTTCTAATAAGGAATCAATTGATTCTTTATCCCAACTTGATGATTGTCTCTTTTTAAGTGCCATAGAAATGGCTTGGTTTCTCTATAAAGCTAGGAATAAACCTCCTAACAAAATTTATTTTCCCAAAGAAAGATTGGACTGCCTTAACTATCTTTGGTTGAGGGATAAGGTCAATGGATCTGGCACATTCTAGATCATTCCTTACTCCTTCCTTAGACACAATGTGCCTAAGGATCTTTCCCTCTTCCACATCGAAAAAATATATTTCTCAAGATTCAAAGATATCTCATACTCTAAACATTTCTAGAAGATTAACTCCAAGTGTTTGTAGTGATCATATTGATCCTTAGAATAGGTAATCAAATCATCTTGGTAGACAACCATGATCTCATTTAAAAGGATACAAAAGCTACATCCATAGCTCTTTGAAATGTAGCTCCAACATTTTTCAATCTAAATATCATTTGAACATACACAAAAATTCCCCCATGTCATAGTGAAGGTCGACTTATGTAGATCAATTTATTTGATCATAACTTGATTATATCTTGAGAAACCATCCATCATTGACATCAATTATGACCATATAATCCATCACAACAAATGGTCCATAAAGGGTGGTGGTCAATTCTAAAATCCATTCACAACCTAAAGGAAACATCAAACCTTGAAGCTAGCATAGCAAGGGCATCAACTACTACATTGTTTTTTCTTTCAACCCAAATGATGATGAATGCATAAAAAAAGTTAATAGTATCCTAAACAACATTCTTATACATTCTTAGTTTTTTTTCCTTTGCACCATTTATACATCTGACTTGAGACACCACAAGTTTTGAATCACCATGCACTCTAATACATTTAATCCCATATTTTGAAGCCATATTTAAACTCAGAATCAAAGCCTCATACTCTTCCACATTATTGGAACATTCAAAGTTCAATATGAAAGTGAACTTATAGCCTTTTCCCTTAGGGGACACTAATACAATTTCTATACCTTTACCTTCTCTCAAACATGCACCATCAAAATGTATATTCCAAAATCCATCAGGTCCTAGATGTTGATGTGAGGAATCAAATCAAAATAAATTTGTTTATTATACTCATCATCAAAGTAACCTACAAAACAATTAGACTCCACATTAAATTAATAATATTGATTCTTTGATTCATTTGGATTCTCCACAAGAACCATCATTTTCTTTTCCCTATGTAATTGGGCTTCTTCACATAGTCGTATGGTAGCATAAGATAAATCTATCTAAATACTACCACCTATTGAAGTTTCCCATTTTTTGAACAATAACATACCCCACTTAGTAGGACATTCAATTATGATAATATCGATTAAAAAATTTATCTATGTATCCAAATCACATTCACTTCATGAGAATTCACAACATAGCTTTTTCCATAAGATTTTAAAACTTGCAATCCTAGGTGTTCCATGACTTCCAATGGTATCACATTATTGGATGCTCTAGAATCAACATACAATTATACACCAACCAGCCATTTATTAATAGATAGGTATAAAATGGATCAATTTCTTATTTTTTACTTGTAGAGACAATACCTAGGTATATCTTAAGGGCCTTGTGTATGATATCTTTATCTACCCTATCCTTGGGAGCATTTGAAACTTCATTTGGATGATAAAAAACAATAGGGATAGTGAGATATAGCAATGCCATTTCCCTTGCTCAAGGATCTTCAGTAGTTCCCTGACTGGAACTTGAACCTTTAGTTGACTCAAAGCTTGATCCATGTTAATCAATTAATATGTGAGTAGAGGAGTAGAAGGGGGGGATTGTCATGGCATTCGTATTAGGGATGAAAGACATTACCTAATTATTAACAATAATTTTCTTTATATTGGCCATTTCTCAATCTCCTCTTATGCCTTTTGTTTATCTTGTTGAACGAACAAGACAACTGAGGGGGGGTGAATCAATTGTATAAAATTAAAAAATTAAAACCTTCAACAGTAATTAGATCCACATGCATTCATTAAACCCTTATTTTGTTAAAGAGATTAATCATGAAATGTAGATAAAAGAAACAAAAATAATACCATACACAAGAGAACACCATATTTACATGGAAAACCCATTGAGGGAAAAACCACGATGAGGATTAGTTCATAATATAAGTAATTTCAAAACCAGTACAAGGGCTCACTGCCAGAATAGGACACACTGTCTAAAAATACTCACAGCCAAGGCTCATTGCCACAAAAAGAAATAAAAGAAGATAGAAGAGAAATGTTACATAGAAACTTCTCAATGCAACAAGGAACCCACCACAAATGATCCAACACTTTCATAGCCTTGCATGAAATATTCTGAACAC
Organism: Sequoia sempervirens; assembly: GCA_007258455.2. Classification (NCBI taxonomy): domain Eukaryota; kingdom Viridiplantae; phylum Streptophyta; class Pinopsida; order Cupressales; family Cupressaceae; genus Sequoia; species Sequoia sempervirens. The sequence continues at coordinate 4,829 of VDFB02091678.1, read as the reverse complement.
CTTTAGCTCTCTACCTTCAAGAATCCAACACTTGAAATTTGCATTGCTCTACTCAAATTTGGATCACACATCACTCGCATCAATCTCACATTTATCTTGCTTCTATATTGAATCTCACAACAACACCACTCTTATATATATCAACCTCAACCTTGAAAACCTTGTCCAAGGACATAAATTATTTGTTACATTTCAAATTTCAAATTAGGTCAGCACCTAAATATTCCCGCAGTGTATTAGGAATGAAGGTGACCCATATAAATCCTTAATTAGGACCCAAATAAATCCTAACACACCTCAAAAAACTTTCATAAACTTTGCATGTAGTGTTAACACAAGGTCATAGAATACCCATGCTAAACACCATAAAACATTAAGTACATGTGTCCTTAAATCAATCTAAAAATTTCAAAAAAAAAAAATCACTTGAAAACAATCTAGAATAATCCTTGAACCACTTGAGATCCAATAAAAAATTCATCCAAACTCGCATCATAGAAATACTTCCACCCAAAACATTCGATTAGCCCTATCCACACACTGATACACGAAGTACACACTGTACTATACCAAATCAAGTGAAACCTTGAATTCTAAAATATTAAAAAATTATAAGCAACTTACCAGATCCACACAATCTAAAGCTAGACTACAAAGAAACATGGATCAAATACATTTCTCCTAGACCATAGAAAGTAACACTAAAAAACTGATTCTCACACTGGTGAATATATCTTACTTTGCACAGTGATCTAGAAATCCAAATTCTGAATATAGCAACTACTAACAACCTTGAACAAAATTTCATATCCACAAAGGCATAGTATCAACAAAGAAGAAACACAGAGCACATCCTAGATCACATTCTGAACACTTGCACAACACTGATTTCTTTGTTTATCAAATTTTCTAGAAAAGCACTTGGAAACCAAGTGTTAGAGACATCATATTAGCTCATTCCTTCATTCCAACACATCTCTAGACACTGCAACATAAAGATAGCTCGATGTAATCACAAAAATTCCTCAATATCTCCACTATACCTATACAACTTGCAACAACCTCTTTTCCTCTTTTTCACAATTTTCTCAATATCCTTGACATCTTCATCATGCAACAAACTTCCTCAACACATATTTGGCATCAATGAAAACAACAGCCTGTAGACATGTCATTGACATCAATGACAACACCTTCATACATGCAACAATCACCTTCTTTGTCATTGATGGCAACACATGATGTGAAAAACCATCAAAGACAACACAACAACTCTGATCACACTTTCTCATGATTTTATTTTCTTTCCCCCTGAGTAGATAAATTTTTTCACATGATACTTTCTCCCCCTTTGACATCAATGGAAAAGGAAATTTTTTTCATTGTTCTTCCCCTTTGACACTAAACCAAGATATTTTCTTTGTTTACTCCCCTTAGGAGTACACCCAATGAAATTGGTAACTCTACAACAATGACAACACATGACACTACCTACTCTCCCTGAGAGGTAGCTACCAACATCAATCCAGAAAAGAGATAAATCCATAGATCCACTAGACTAATGCATCTTCATATGCATCCAGTTCAAAGGAGGGGAAATAACCCCCAACTTATCCTAGAGATACTCAAAAGTATCTTTAGGAAGAGCCTTAGTAAATATTTCAATAATTTGATCCTTTGCAGGTACATATTCAAGTTTCATCTCATTCTCCATAACCTTCTCTCTCAAAAAGTGATACCTAATTGATATATGCTTTGTCCTTGAATGAATCACTAGACTCTTTGAAATGTTAATTGCACTTGTATTATCACAAAAGATAGATAGGCTCATCATACATTACTCTAATATCCTTCAATGTCTATCTCATCCATAAAACTTGCGTACAAAAAGATGTTGCAATATACTCAACCTCTGCAATGGATAAATAAACCAAATCTTGCTTCTTACTTAACCATGACACCAATCTACATCCAAGAAAGAATGCTCCACCACTTGTACTTTTCCTATCATCAACACAACTAGCCCAATATGCATCTATATAAGCACTTAATGTGAAATCGGTATCCTTAGGATACCACAAGTCATAATCTGGAGTGCCTCTTAAATATTTGAATATCCTCTTCATAGCTGCAACATGTGTCTCTTCAGGATCTTCTGGAAATCTAGACAAAAGACAAACTGCATGCATGATATTCGGTCTAGTAGCAGTTAGATATATCATTCCACCAATCATAGATCTATACTTGCTCTAATCAACCTTAAGTGAATCATCATCTTTGCTCAATTTGCAACCAATCACCATAAGAGTGCATACCGATTTAGAGTCTTTCATTCCAAACTTCTTCAACATCTCTTTACCATACTTTGATTGTGAAATAAAAATCCTTTTATCTGTTTGCTTGATTTGTAACCTAAGAAAGAAATTCATCTCCCTAAACATTGACATTTCAAACTCTCTCTGCATCTCTTCAAAAAAATTCTCACACATAGCTTCATTTCCTCCAAAGATAATATCATCCACATACATAACCACTATCAAGATTTTTTCTTCCTCAAATTTTAAGTAAAGATTACTATTTGTGGCGCCTTTACTGAATCCTTACTATATCAAATATTTGTCCAATCTTGCATGCCAAGCTCTGTGATTTTGCTTTAATCCATACAATGTCTTCTTCAGTTTGCACACCATATCTGTTGATTTGACAATTGAAATCCTTCTAGGTATTCCATGTAAATATCTTCTTCCAATTCACCATTTAGAAAAGCGGACTTCACATCCATCTGATAAACTTTAAAGTCCTTGTATGCTGCAAATGCCAAAAACATCCTGATAGCTTCCATCCTATCCATCAGAGCAAATGTTTCCTCAAAGTCTATTCCTTCCACTTGTGAGTAACCCATACACACAATTCTTTCTTTATTTCTTACCACTTCTCCATTATCATTTAGTCTATTTCTAAATACCCACTAAGTTCCAATTATAATCTTATTTTCCGATCTAGGAACCAATTCCCAAGTTTGAGTTTTCTCAATCTGCATAAGTTCTTTTTCCATTTCCTCCATCCAATGTTCATCTTTGCATGCCTCACTCACTATTTTAGGTTCAAATTTAGAAAGTAAACACATATTTACCTTAGCTTCAACAACTCTGCTTCGTGTCAATACTCCTTTCCTATTGTCTCCAATGATCTGATGTTCATAATGATTCTTTTGTACATACTTAGGGGTCTTAGGGGTATCCTTTTATTGTAACATCTGTAAGCTTTTCTTTTAGTAGAATATCCAAGGAAGATACCTTCATCAAACCTTTCATCAAACTTTCCTAAATTTTCATCTCTTTTGATATAACATTTGCTTCCAAATACTCTAAAGTACTTGACAGTAGGAATCCTTCCATACCATAACTTATAGGGAGTCTTTGTGTTGTTAGATTTTGCTTGAACTCTATTAAGTATGTAAACAATAGTGTGAATTTCTTCTCTCCAATAGGCTTCCGGTAGATTTTCTTCTTTCATCATAGCTCTAGCAGCTTCTTGAATAGTCCAATTTTTCCTCTCAACAACTCTATTCTGCTAAGGAGTTCTAGGGGTTGAAAAGTGCCTCTTTATACCATGAACCTCACAAAACATGTTAAACTCATTGGAGGTGAATTCTCCACCTCTAGCAGGCCCCAAACATTTTATTTTCAGATCCATTTCATTTTCAACCATAGTTTAAATATTTTAAATCTATCTAGTGCATCAGATTTATCTCTAAGAAAAACAACCCATTTCATTATAGAATAATCATTGATCAAAAGAATGAAATACTTGTCACCTTGAAGACTTCTCACCCTTGTAGGATCAAAAATATTTGTATGTATCAATTCTAGTAGTCTGATAGAAAATTGTTCCTTTCCTTTGAAACTACTCTTTACTTGTTTTCAAAGCTGACAATTCTTTCAAACATCATTGATAGGCTTTGTAACTCTTGGTAGGTCTCTCACTACATGAACTAAATTGATTCTAACCAAGTTATCAAAGTTCATGTGACACATCCTCTGATGTCATAACCAACTGTCATTAATCTGAGACATGAAACAATGACCATTGTTGAAAAAATGTGTCTCAAACTTGTAATTACATAAGTTATTGTTGATACATAAGGTATTGTTCATTCGATGATGATAGGGGGTGTTAACAACACAAGGGTAGACAACTGAGAGGGGGGAGGTGAATTAGTTTTCATATAAATTCAAAACTTATTAAACTTATTAACCTTATTCTTAGATCTAATTATTAACCATGAAAACATAAATCATCAACACACATAACACCAAGATTTTTTACATGGAAACCCTGTTAGGGGAAAAACCACGGTGGAGGTGATTCCACAAGATTATACCCTATTAAAAGTATAATGAAAATGAAATATGGGGAATGCACATGCATTTAGGAACACTTCCTAGAGCTCACTGCTCAATTACAAAGGAATACACACTATCTTACAAAGAGATTCAAATTACAGCCATCCAGATTTTGAACTAAGAAAATAGCATATGCTAATGTCTGATTACAGTTTCAATTAAGCACATGAACACTTCTTCACTCTTCTTCACTTTTATTCACACTTTGATCTTCCTTTGAATGATTTAAACAATATTTTCACACACACATAGAAGCACACCCTTGCACACTCCAATTCAAATAAACAATGGCTCTTATATATCTGCAACATGAAATTTCATTCACTACAAGTCAACCATAAAGAAATAATAAAATGAATGTAAATTGTCGGTCCAAAACATTTAAGATTATTAATGTGAATCAACCAAGGTTGGCCACAGCTT